>JAHQZX020002611.1:0-42723 GCA_019804575.2 Pseudotulostoma volvatum | reverse complement strand
GATAACCCCGCATAGCGACATGTACATAGTCAGCTAGATCGGGTCATTGAATACTACTACTACTACTACTACTACTATGATGGGACGTTGGCTTATACTTTCGTTGAGGGAGATCGGGGCATATAGCCAGGCACCGGCAGAAAAGCCGAAGATAGGCAAGATAGATGCCGATTCATTATCGGACTCCTTGGAAAAATGAGATGCCAAGGCGAAGCCTCCGTCCTAGGTGGTTAGTAAACGGGGACTGGATATGAGTAATCTATTAGGAAAGCACGAGGATAGCTTTTCTGTACCTATTAAGCTGGCGAAAAATGAATGCTCAGTTTCGGTCCAAGCACTAATTAACACTGGAGCGAATGGATTCGCATTTATTGATAGGCACCTGGTAGACTTTTAAAGCAGCGATTCGATCTGACTGTTGTACGGCTAAAAGGCCCCTACGTCGTGCGCGGCGTCAGTGGAAACAGCTTAATCTCGATAGAATACGCCCTATTAGTGAATATATTTATCTATGGTCGAAAACAGAATGTTAATACTCGAAATGAATGTGCGCGACGTAATGTTGGGACGATTATGGCTGAAAAAACACGGTATTCTCCCTGACTGCCAGCATTGACGAATACGATGGTTGGAGGAACGAGATATAGCCACTAGCAAGAACCTCGTATCGAGCTATCGCACAATTTAAAGCTGCTAGCAGACAACTATAACCATCCCAACCAATGGAAGTATCGATAGCGTTCAGGAATCAATCCGAGGAGGCTCAGAACCAAAAACCCCTCCCAAAATCCCTACAGAGGTGATATCGCACTAGTTGGGGCAGCTGCTTTCCATCGGCACTGTAAGAAAAAGGATACTGAACTTTTTACCACAAACCCAAGCTTGCGAAATCGGGGGAATCTCACCATCTGTAGAGAGAAAATTTTAAGTCAGCTACCAGAGAAATATCATAATTGATGTATTCTCAAAGAAGGCATTGGATACCTTACCTCCATCCACATATTGCAACCACAAGACTGAACTAGAAGAGGGAGCCCATCCAGCAGATGCCATTGGTTATAACCCTTTGTACAAGCAATCAGTTGAACAACTTGAGGCAGCGAAGAAGCACCTAACTGAGAATTCAGATAAAGGGCTTATTGTGCCAAGTAACGCTCCCTCTGCGTCTCCAATCTTGATGGCACGGATGCCTAGCGGTAAATTGCGATTTTGTGTGGTTTATTGGAAGCTGACTGAATGCTATTACCGAAAAGGATCGATACCCAATACTTCTGATCGATCGATGAACTCCTACAACGGTTGAGTAAGGCTAAGATATTTACAAAGCTGAATATCAGGCAAGGATTCCATCGTATCAGAATGACCCCAGAATGGGCACTTTCCGCACGCGATATGTAGCATTCAAATACAAAGTGATGTTGCTCGGACTGACCAATGGATCGGCTACATTCCAGCGATATGTGAATGATATTTTCATGGACTAACCCCCTGAGCCGGAGGTTAGCGATGAAAGGACCCAAAATCCAGAGTACCCCGCAGAGATAGAAGAGATGCCCCAAGTCAACAGAGGCATGGTCGCTGCAGCACTAGTAAAGATGGCACCATTTAAGGCTCCTGGGACAGACGGGATACCTACAGGCCTTCTGCAAGCAGTGGGAGAGCCTACTAATGACCTAGGCAATTCAAACTTTAACACAGGCGTGCTGGGACTGGCAATACGTCCCCCAGGTTTTTCGGGCTGCACGAACAGTGGCGCTACGTAAGCCAGGCAAGGAAGATTACACACAAGCTAAGGCCTGGCGCCCGATTGCGCTCCTAAATACAATTGGGAAAGTGATGGAAGCAGTGACAGCTCGGCACCTACAGGATCTAGCAGAAAAGTACAGACTTCTCCCCAGCGAGCAGATGGGAGCAAGGCGAAATCGCTCCACAGACACCGCTTTGGACGTGCTGCTCAGCCAAATACCCACATGGAACGCGGAGGGAGTAGCTACACTACTATGGACATGACCAGGGCATACGACCATGTGGTGAAGAGGAAACTTGTGCATATTCTGCGGTGAAAAGGAGTTCCAGCCAGCATCGTAGGATGAATGGAGCTTCATGTCTGAGGCTCGCCGATCTCACCGATCCTTTTCCTATTCTATAACTCAGAATTAATAGAGATCTGCAACCCAAGAGACACAAGAGTGCACGGTATAGGGTTTGTGGATGATGTCAATCTTGCATGGGGATCTACCACACGTGGAAACTGCGACAATCTGAAGCTGGTACACGAAAGGTGCTTAGAGTGGAGAGTGGGCTAGGGTGCACGGAGCGAGGTTCGCCCCAGATAAATACGAATTAATGCAACTGACAACGATGCACTAGACGCTTTGATCTCAGTCAAACCCTGCAGCTTGGAGAGGTGCCAAAGAAGCCAGTAGCAGAAGCACGGGTGCTAGGCCTTAACCTGGACCCCAGGCTACGGTGGACAGCGCACGGAACCAAAACCGCTAGAAAAATGAAGACCCAAGCCAGCGCCCTAGCTAGACTGGCAGGGTTGACCTGGGGCATCCCTATGGCCCAAGCCCGACAGGTATACGCCATGGTGGTACGACCGGCGATGACATTCGGGGGATTTGCCTGGCACCAACCTGACGCCAGGACGGGGCATGGACCAGCCCTAACACGCAAGCTAGAGATCCAAAACAAATGCTTGCGCGTAGTGGCTGGGGGTTTCTGGGCCACCTCAATCAAGTCCCTTGAGACCCTGGCTTACATACCTCCATTAGACCTATTTCCTACAAGTAAGGTAATGGCATATAGGGTGGATAGATGGGTGGACCGGCCGGACAAGAAAACCGGACTGAGGATATGACTGGAGCCAAGAGCAAGAGGTCCTGAGGCTGCACGAGGGCCTCCACAAGGCCGAAAGCTCCATATACACTCAGGTGCGCACGGGAAAGATTGGCCTTGCCGACTTCCTACATAGAGTGGGAGTGCCGGGGGTGACGAGCACGGTGTGTCCTTGCGGTTACGAAAGGGAGACCCCGAGGCACGTCACAATCCCCTGCCCCAGGTAGATTCGGCCAAGATTGCTGCCATCACGAAATGACTCGTTCCAACTACGGTTCGTGGAGTTCGAACTCCTTTTTGGGGTTTTGCAATTTCCATCAGAGATTTATTCAGAATTATAGCCGAATAGCGAAACCCATGACCAAACTAACGAAGAGGGAGAACCTGTTTGTATGGAACGGGTCTTGTGAGGACGCCTTTACAATTCTGAAGGAGCGCTTAATGTCAGCTCCAATCCTGGGATACTACCAGCCCAAATTACCGACTAAGGTAGAGACGGATGCTTCGGACGAGGTAATAGCCGGGGTATTATCACAGCAGCAAGAGGACCAGCAGTGGCACCCGATAGCTTACTTCCCCAAGACGATGTCAGGGCCAGAGAAGAATTACGAAATTCATGATAAAGAACTTCTCGTAGTGATTAGAGCACTAGAAGAATGGAAAGCCGAACTGGAGAGCTTGCAGCGTGAGGACCGATTCAGTATCTATACTGATCATAAAGCACTAGAGCATTTCATGACCACGAAGAAACTGAACGCACAACAGGCTAGATGGCTAGACAAAACAGTAGCTCATAAAGCAAATTCGCATTAATGCAGAACGGCAAATAGAAGCTCTATCGGCAGAGCTACGCGAGCTTGAGGTAAGTGTCTAGAACGCCCGCCAACAATACCCCTTCTGTTTCACTTGAGGTTCCCGAAACGTTCGAAACGTTATCGGCGGAGTTACATAGCCTCAACGTGGATGCTGGAGCCTTCCGTTAACAAACTTCCTTCACGGATTCGTCTCGAAAACCCCGCCCGATTTTACCAGACCCTGAGCCTTTCGATGGAGAAGACTTCACAGAGTATCTGCAGTTCAAGGCGGAATTGGAAGCGGGGTTGGAGGTAGATGCCGTAGCGATTAGGAAAAGCTATGAACAGTTGTGGTATGGGTTTAGCTGCCTTGAAGGGAAGGCTGCCTCTAGGATATTGCCTTGGATGAAGACTTATAGGAACTCCCCCATCAAGTTTACTATCGCAGCATTCTGGAGACAGGTAGATTCCGCTTCCCAAGATTCTACAGCGGTTCAAAAGGCTATCACGAAATTAAATGCACTTCATCAAGGCAAACGATCTTTCGATGGCTTTCGCGAACCGGTCCAACTCTTGTTGAAAGCAGGCGGCCATAAATGGGATGATAAGGCCAAAAAATGGTTTCTCTACTACGCCCTTAACACGACGTTGAAAGACAGACTTGTTACGGTGGAAGAGGCCGAATATTACGAGACCTACTGCCGACAAGCAAAGAGAATAGCTGTTCAACTATTTACGGGTAAGAGTATGAATGGCACCGCCAGACAGGGTTCTGGAAGAGTTGATTAAAGCCTTTCTCAAATCACCTCTTCTCCCCCACTAGTTTATAGATTGGGAACCCACTATATCCAAAACAGAAAGACAAGGGGCCGCCGGGTTGATGACAAAGAGGAGAGCCGAGCATCTTTGTCTACGCTGTCCATTTCATCTCGAGCTGTCGATATTTATCATCCCGACGCTTACTGAAAGAAGGCAAATCGATACCGACTCCGAAATGGGAATCAAAAATATGGCCAGAAAGAAGGAGGAACCGCGAGCCGACGATGAAACCACACCGACCCGGTTAGCTGACTGAGTTATTCTAGTCAACTAGGTATCAATAGCCAGTCTTCGCAACAAAACCACGGATTATGAACAAGGCCTTAGGGACCTTATTTTCGGACGGAAGTCATTGTCGGAAACTTTTCTAAGGGGCTCGGCGCTGCAGTTGATCTTGGGGCTATCACTGACGAGCCACTCACTTACTCTGCTGATCAAGCTAGATATACGTACTGTACCAGAAACCGCCGAGGTTATCGTTGGGAAGGACGTTGGAAGACCTTGGCATACCCGCTTACAATTCTGTGAATGGTATGCTGTTGCTGCTATAAAGAAAAGGCTGAGAAGAGATGAACTTTGTCTCAATGATTTGGAACTGGGTGCAAGCTCCTTCTCTGGAAGAGCTTAAAAAATGCCGGTCAAGCCTTCTGAAGGCCTTGGATAAGGTTAATGCGGAGTGTATCAGGAACTATTATCGGGCAGATTAAGAGCATCAATCTTATTGAGCATATACTTGCACTTACTCGAACCTTGGTGTGCACTCAACGCAGCGCAATAGATGTTACCATAATGTACCTAGTTAAGGCCAAGCTACACAAGAATATACCAATATCAAAGGTTATTTCAGACGATTATTGAACAAACTGAAAGGCTTGGCTGTCAGAACGATGCTGAGATTGATCAGCAACGGCGATCTACACGGCGATTACTTCATTTGACTACATTTGATATCGGGAAAACTATGCAAGTTAGCCGCGAGTTTCCAGCAAGGTACGCTCCCACGACTGCCTTTTCCACCGTAAGACTATGGCTCTTATGGACAGTTATGGCACACGCTACCATAGGAATTACAGCTCCATTCTGTTAGTCTAAATATAGGAACTGACTTTTCTTCTTCACTTCCGCATAGTGCTGGTCCGTAAAATGAACCAGAAGGGCTGAGGGAGGCTGTTCACGAGGATTCTCTACATGGAGTGCCCACCCAATATCGTGGCCCTCAGTCCGAAAACGTTCTCAGTCAGCATAACCTTAGAGCCTATGGCAACGGCAAATCTGACTTGTAAGGTGCCAGCATCTTCGGTACCGTCCTTTTCGGCGCCCTTGCCTTGGTGTGAGGCTTGTACAACAGTAACCGGCACTCCTAAATCACGGAGGCGCTCGTGTTTTAACTGTCACACGTCCTCCTTCATGGCAAATATTCGTAGAGAGCCTTTAAACCGGGCAACTTCAGTAGGCCCGAGATCTACAGAACCCTGGCCAATGCGGTAGTCCTTCCGAAACTGGCGTCGAATTCGGGGGATGTTCCTGAACCGCGCAGACCTAAGTATAATCACATATGCATCAAGTTCCCTTGGGAGGAAAGGTAGCTTTGAATATGCCTTCTTTACGCTATAAAGGCAGTTGCACACGGAAGAGCCAATTGTAGCTATAGGGTCCATCGATGGGTCTGGTCCATCAAGATTGCGAACCGTGTCGGGTCCAGGATTAGATTAGATGTAGGAATCGTTCCATCCCCTCGCCTCATAGATCGTCGACGGTGCGCATAGTGTTCACGAAAATGGCTGCACAGCTGGTACTAATCGCCATTGTCCCCTCTATCCCAATTCTAGCTGTCTCTAGCAGTGAGCGCTGGATAAATTTTAGAGAAGCCTGACAATTTGTAGCCATAGGATCCATTAGTAGATCTAGCCCATCGGGATTATGAACTAGGGCAGGTCTAAGGTCGGTGGGATTGAGATCAATAGGGTTTGCTTCAGTCTCTCGGCTCCTATATCACTGTCTCGCATAGTATTCGCAACAATGACTGCATACCAATTGCCATTGTTCTTCCTACAAATTAGCTATCTCCGGCAGCGGGTATACCTTGGAGAAGCCTGACGATTTATATATCTATGGGATCCATCGGCGGATCTGACCCATCAGAATTGAGAACTGGGGCGCAGATCTGAGGTTATTAGATTGAGATCAGCATTATTCGCTTCATTCTCTGTTTTCCTTCATTGACGTCTTGCATAGTATTCACGACAATAACTGCACAGTTGGTAGTACCAATTGCCATCATTCTTTTTACCCTTATTAGAATCCGACTACCTTGGGCAATGGCTGCACCTCGAGGTGCTTGATGATCTTCATCCTTGATTGTTGATGATAGTCCTGGTTGGATGGTGTTTGCTGTATTCCATCGTCTCCGATATTGCCACGCTGGCCGTGTAGGGTCTGATGTGTTCCTTTGTCTTTTACATTACTATGTACATGTAGGACTATATAGTTCATACTACTAGCAATTACCATCCTTTGAATTATTCTCAATTCCATCCCCCTTGGGCAACAGCTGCATATTGGAGGACTGTTTCTGGTCTCAATTATTGATCTCAATTACTAAACTAGTATTGATGAGAGATGATTCGGAGAAGACTCATAACCGGGGTTGCCGGGAGTTGTAACATTGGGAGGAAGGAAATGTTAGATAAGTGGCTTAGAATAATATTATGTAGGTTGAAAGAAGCAAACTCCTGGTAACAAATGGACAGAAAAGGAGACATGTGTGGTGACTAGGTTGGGGGTCACATGAACCACAAGGAGTTGTGAAGGTGATGGAAGGTATCTATGTATTGTATGATACAGATCAGGAACGAACGCGCTGACTGAACTAAATACATATATAGGTGATATCGGAGAAACACTTCCTCCGATGCCGGAGTGGAGATCATGGTACACGCTCACAGTAGTATATTTTTCTAGCACTAGTACAGATTCGGCATTGGGTCGTTACATAATCCAAAGGTCTATCTTACTCTGTGGTAGCATACTGACTGACAGCTCGGCATCGCTGTTCCCAGGCAGTCACAGTGTCAACCAACCACAGGGTAGGATAACCGACAAGAACGCAGTGAACGATACCCGGCTTGGCGAATCGTCGAGCGAAGGTGATCCCTCCTAGCCTGACCCTGATGATGCTATGATCCTGAATTGATTCCGATCCGATTCGAAGCCACGACTGGCTCGCCGGGCGAGGAGACCAGAGCTCGTGAGCATAGGGATGCAGTAGCGGTATGGGAATGAAATGATAGAGCTGAAGGAGGGCGGATAAGCAGGCACCAGATATTGCTACTCGATCGACTTGACCAGACTGGATGCGACCGACTGATGATGAGATTACCTTGAAGCCTATTTGAACCGATGCCGACCAGAGAGCGAATCCTCCGAACTAATCCTCCATGTGCTGATTCGCTTACCAACCTGGGCTAGACGATAGTCTATTGCCTTCCTATCGAGTTCGTTGCTATAGCCGCGATTCCCCTTGGCTTATGAAGCATGCCGGCGTGTGGGGCTGAGTGACTGTTGAGATACGAAGCGTGTTCGGCTCTGGTGAGTTGATAGAGTATACGTGGGGCCTGGAGATACGAAGCGTGTGGGAGTGCAGATACCGCATATCTCGAACTGAACGTGGCTGCCGATCGAAGGGAGCAATGATAGACTAGGCGCACTAAGTGGAGGCGAAAGGAATTTGATAGGGTGAGCTGAGCCGGATTTAATGGGCATATGAAATGGATTTGATGACTCTACGACTTGATACCGATGTGACTCCACGCCTCTATGACTTAAGTTCGGATTTTTTTGTTATATGACTTGCCGATGACTCCCCTACGGACCGACTGAGGTCACAGTCGGTGCCAATAATATGATGATTCTTGAATTATAGCCCCCGATGCAGCTTTACGATTCAATGCCGCTTTGATTCCATGACTACATCGACAATGGCTGCTATTTGGCTGCAGTTTCCCGAGTAAATATACTACGGCGCTAACCGATTGATGCCCTTACCGATGTACACGCCGAGGCCCTAGTGGTGGGTAGCAACGTGTTCTATCTGTCGACTGAACGGCCGGCAAGCCACCACGCCATATCTCCGGACGCTGGCACGGTACTATCACAAGGACAACATCTGCTGTACGCTTGCAGTGAACTGCGACGGTAGACCGGGCTTAGAGCGATTAACTTTGGGAAGATTGGATGCAGTCATCGCCTCTATCGCCTCTATAGCCTAAAGGATAGCGAAGGGAGAAAGCACACTATGGACCGGCACATAGTGTCCAGTAAGCGCCTGGAAAGGGAGTCAGCCGGCCACCCAGGACACCGAATCATCCCTTGATATCAAGACGAGCATAGGATGTATCACCGGTCGACTAATATTGTCAATTACTTACGCTCGACTTGCTACCACCTGCCCCAGCACTGAACCGGTGGCCTAATGGTTCGGATCCCTCTTCAATCAAGACGCCTTTATGATCCGACCAAAATCGGCGTTGATATGCAGTGACTCATTCTAATCTTTTTTTTCTTTCTTCTTTCCTTGTACGTGTTCTTTGAAGCTACGTCCCCGATACGATTCGTTGCCGTTCGATGCGATGCTGATATTTAGAAACCTACTAGGCGATATTAGGACTGGGTGAAACTTCAAAGCGTTTGGCGGATAGAAGAGAATCGGGCAATGCTAGAACTGGACTGAACCATGCCTAAGGGAGGGTAATGTAACGGACTAGGCTCGGACGTGGGTCACATAACCCACAAGTAGTATATTTTTGTCTTTCCTTTCTCTTCTCTACCTTTAGATTCTAATACAGACTGCTCTGTAGCTAGTATTATCAATCCAATACTTATACTTCGGGATTAGGTCGTTGCATCATGCTGGCAAACCATGTCTCTTTATATTCGTGGAGGAGGCGCATAAATGGCACTGCTTAACAAAGTAGTGGAGGATGCCGTAGATAAAGCGATAGCCGAAGACAATCAGCTCAAAAGGGGAGTAACACAGTTAAAAGGGAAGTAGTCCAAGAAGAATAAACACTCCTCCAAAGGACTTGGGAGCCGACAGGCATATCAACTCAGACCGTTTACGGCTCGCAAAAAAGCCCCAGTAGGTATTGGGATTCTTGGTTGAGCTCGTAGTCCTCGGATCCGGGACTACGAATTTCCCGGCCGAGTTCGGCTTATGAAAATCATACGGTCACGGTCAGGATGGGATGGGTCGGTCGTTAAGCCCCGGTTGGCTTGGTGGAATGATTAGTAAGTGAGTGCTTGGGAGTAGGTCATGTGACCAAAAGCACATTTTGGTTGACTTAGAATTACGGCTTACTTACATGAATTTACACCACCATGTCGTCCGCTAAAAATACGGTCTATAGGAAATGTGCTGTAGTCAACTGAGCTCGGGTTCCTACTGACTCGAATTGAATGATAAATAGTGGTGATAAGTGGAGATATAAGTCAGGGTAGCACGAATTGCTGAAACTACTGATACATACATACATATACATACACACATACATAGTAGGTAGTACCTACTAGCTTCCAAACGATGCAGGTATGAATGATACTATCATGTACATGACATTGACATTGTACAGTATCAATTATGAGGGTGGACCAAATCTTCCCCCCCTCCCCCCCCTCCCCGGCCCCTAAGGCGATAGATAGAACATGAAACAAAGAAAAGGAGAGGAACCGGTTGCACAAGCGCTTGTGCTGCTACAAGGACTCATGATATATATATATATATATATATATAAGGAAGAAAGGAGGGGCATTAGTTTTGGAATCCATTCATTGATGCAGTGTTATTATTATTCTATGCTATGCTGGTTCCCCCTTTTTTATTCTAAGTATATATATATATATTTCGCAGCGGAGTTTTCTGCTTGCATTATGTACGCGTCTCTGCGACACATTATCGTCCATATCTGGGTACTGACTGCTAGCTACGGTTGTCGTATGTAACGGCCAGGTCCTTATGTTTCATTATCTGTGACACTGTCCTTGATAATAATAATAATGCTTGCACTCTTAGGAAATTAAAAACAGAGCATTCTTATCGGTATAATAAATTGTGATATCCTTGCAACAGGTAGTGATAATCATGCAGAACTCCTTTCCCTGGTGTCTTGCAAGGTTAGGGACTTAGAGACACTTAGGTAGGTAGCAAATGATTGATCTATATACATGCCTTTTTTATAACGGATTTGTGCTTAGATATGATTTATCGGATTGCCAATTGGATCATCCCGCCCGTGCTGTTCACTGGGTTAATACTCTATTACCTAGGCAATAGTTATACCCAAGTACTTTGATGTTTTGAATCAAAGATAAACCCTAACTAATGATCTACAACATCCCGGGGATCCTATCGAAATAAATCAAAATCCATTAGTGTATCAAGAGCGACCTGTTGCTTCTATATTACTGAACCTGAAGCTTATTGGGTTTATTTTTCTTTCTCTGTGGGTGTTTTGTGTATTCATTGAAAGGCAGATAGATACCTTTACGATAATAGCAAGAATATGATGATGGTATCACTAGCTACTATAACAATTGCCCACTAAATATCATAAAAGGATCGTAAATTCGAATGGGAAAGGAAATAAATCAATAAAAAATTGACAAAAGATAACTCGAAATCAATGATAAGGGCTCAGCAGCAGCAAATGACCCATAGTGAAAGAGCAAGAAAGAAGAAAAGGAAAATAATAAATAAAAGACGCCTCAATCATGAATAGGAATTCGTCACCGGAACCACTTAATCCTCAGTTAACGATGTTATTGATTTAGGGCCGGGTGATATGTTGCTGTGGTGCGGTTCTTGAACTCCAGGTTTGGTTTCATGCACCTTTCCCAACAGACGCCTCGCAATGTACGTAGCTATATTGAAATAAATTTCCCTAGAAAGAAGTGAAGAATAACAGGGAAAAAAAAGGAATCATCAATTTTGTCTTTATTTCCCTCCTTCACTATCGAAAGCTTCTTTCGATTTTCATTGATGGCTCGTTAAATAGACCAACTGGCGTGATCTATCCCCATACTCCGGTCTTCAAATAATGTGTAGCACTGCTATCGAATCTGCGTTATGGCATATTTTCTAGGTCAAATGATGTTCCAGCTCGCTTTTTGCGACCCAGCCCCAAGCCCATCAGCCCCTTTCCCACAACGCGGGTGACACTTTCATCCCATGTTGTGATACGTGATTGATGTGCATTCTTTTTGGGTTTCAAACTCGGCTTGCTACAGCCGGGATCGGATCCCTCGAGTGCGGCCGTGATGTCCAATGATAAGGATGACGCCGCTTTGAGTACTGCGATAGACCACTTCGATTTGCCCGCAGATGGGCTGCCAGCACCACTGTTTTCCTGGCCTTGAGTGCTGGTTTCGCTGTCAAGGGAGCCTGAAAGGGACGGTGTGATAAAGGAGGAATCGTATGATTTGCGAGGCTGTTCTGCAGGGTAGTCGGTAGTGGCTATAGGATCGGCATGAGGAGACGACAACGACGAATTCACGTTGGCGGGTTGAGGTGAGTGTTCGGTCCCGGGTTCAGACGGGGAGTGGTGATCCAGCATGGGGTGATTTGGATGATTTTCCAGGGAGAAGTTTGAGACGGGGACGCCAAGGAGAGTGCTAATGCCATTACTTCCCATGCTACGAACTGACTGCGGTCGCTCAGTAATATTTGTGAAATGATGAATAAAAGACATGGACTTCCTCTCCGGGCTGGATGGGTTTTGTCGTGAAAAAAAGAGAGAACTTGATCTCGGGCTGGCCACGTATGGGGCTGGAGAATGCGGCGGGGTATTCGAAGAGGGCTGCTGGGCCAGATTTCCCTCCTGCACGGGTGCCGTCTTCTCGTCGGAGTCTACCGGCACCTTGTGCTCATTCCATGTGCACGTTTTCTTCTGGAAGCGACCATGCTTGGAGAACACTCCCTGGGTTTTCAAGGGTGGTTCCACCTGTTGGCTGGCCGGGGATGGTAGGCCTAGAGGGGGGATAACATACAAGACCTCTTCTTGCTTTGAACCGGGTGTTTTCCCTGAGTATACGATCGAAGAGCTTTGATACCGCTCGGGAGAGTGTGCCGCAGGACTCGAAGACAATGTCGGGCGCTTCCTGAAATGAACCTTGCCCAAGCGACGCCGGATCATGTTTTTCATCGTGCCGTTATTTCGTTTTGCCTTCCGAGAACGGTGTCTCACGATGGGCTGGATGTGATCCTGCGGAGGGAGTGCTGATTCCTCCATCTGTCCGATTGAGATCAGGCTGGGCCGGGTGCTCGGAACCTGGTACATGACCTGCGTTGCCTCCAACACTTCGCCATCCATGTCGACTGCATCGTCAAAGGACAAAGGGTCGCAGTAGCTGGACCGGTAGTAAGAGATGATCTCTGATTCCGAAGATCCCGAAGCAACGATGATAGATTGGGCCAGTAGGACCGGCGATGATGGAACTGTATCCGGTGTTGCCAGTACCGTTATCTCATCGCTCTCGTCACGGTTATCGTCATCGTAACGGGATGACTTTGGCACGATCGTCACCATGCTACAGCGCTTCACCGGGTCAACCGACACGGCGTGCGGGCTCCGGCGGAGCATGGAACGCAGAGCCGGTTGACTCCGGTTTTTTGCGTTCTTTCGCAGCATCATCGAAGCGTATCTATGAAATCCATCTTCCCCGGCAGATATTGAAGCATGGTCGTTCTCAACTGGGGAGAGCGAAGCGCTCTGGGAACCCGGTTCGGTTTCGGATATTTCCTCTTCCTCTGACTCGTACCGATTCAGTTTGTTCGGAGTGGTGTCTGTTTGAAGTTGCAGAGCCTCTTGCGGCCCTGCTTTTCTTTCTGGAAGGCCCATGAGAATGAGGGCCTGAGGATTAATCGGAGGTCACGCTGCCACATATTAGCCACGTTCATCCTGGTTTACCGTGAATGGACCGATGAGACTCGCGAAGGAGAGGGGAGGCGAGGGGCGATGGGCGATGGACGAGTAGGGGACAAGGCCAGCAGGAGAGAGGAAAATGCCTTGCGTCCGCATGAAAAAGAATAAATCAACTTGGAGAGTTGACTTGGATGCTTCGTGTTACCTGATCGGGGCGACATCATCGGGCTATTGGTGCTAATCCATGCATACTAAGGCAGGAGGTCAAGACAATGGCCAGTGGAGAGACGGCCACGACACATCGCCGTTACCCAAGTCTGTCGACACTTTTTGTTTTTTCCTTTCTTTCTTTATTCTATTGGTTTGCACCAGTCATGATGATCTCTCCCCGTCGAGAAGAATCAAGGGACAGGCAGCGCCGGCACTTACTGTCGGCCGTCTCTAATGCAAATGCGAGGCCCCCGCTTCAGTCAACCGTGTACCGCCCAGAGAAGGATTGGTTTGCAAGCGGTGATCATGAAGATCGTGGGTTTTTCAGTTGGGAGATGAGAGGTTTAAAAAGGATCAACCGAGTTCGACGTCGATCCGTAGCTTAGATATAGATAGATAGATCAACTAATAAAGATCCATTGGTAGAAGATATCTTATAAAATTAGTAGTTGCTATGATGATAGTACTCTAAGATATAAATGATCAATCAAACTGGAATGCATCGAATAATAAAACAATCACAAGAAGGTAGGTTGGTTGACACCTTCCTCTTCCATTTATTATATGTATATGATAGCCGAACCAGAAATGAGATCTACAGCCCTGGGATGACTAGAGGAACCAAGGGAGTTTTCACAAAAGCAGGGCAAGAACCGCTTGGTTGGACCGGCTTACTCTGATCCATGTCTGCCATTGCGACCTTGAGCCGGATGATGGACAAAGCGCAACGAGGGGGGTGACTGATGTTTAATATGATCCAAACGGTTCGAAGCGTTTTGGAAGGCGGGTTTCATCTCCTCCTGATCGTTGTTGGCCTGATTGAGGGGGGTTGGTGTTCAGGAACCCGCCTATCAGATCGATTCCAAGACGATCATCGATTAAAAATTAAAATATATTACGGTCCCCTGCTTACACCCTCCCTTCCCTTCCTCCAGCGGATGGCCTTGGATGCCTTGGCTCGGTTTTAGATCCTAGCATCATCGTATCAGAGCGTATCAGAGCGTATCAGAGAACACTTTGAATGTACCTAGGTATTATTGTTGGTGGATGAAGCACCTACTTTAAGCTACATAGGAACACGAGATGAGAAGAATTATCATTCTTATTATTTATATAAATTATATATAACTACTAGCAACCCTTATCACATCATCATTCTTTTACCTAAAAGGATATATTTATATTCCTCCAATAAATCCTCTTCTCTTCTAGGAACTGATACTAGAGACTAAGTATGATACCACCTACTGTACTTGGAACAAAACAATGGACAGCTACTTGATAGGAGACTGACAATCAACTTCGCCACCTGATTATTTTTCTTATCGTAGCTCGCCAGCAGCATCGGACAGTTCATCCGGCAATCGTCCTATCACGCCAATAGGATGGTATGCAAGGATGAGTTGGCTCCTTGGGCAGCTTGGAAGATCTGATGTTTTGGCCAATCCACATCCCCCACGACAATCATTTGGTGACTGCCCTTAGTTTAAGGTATCGTTTCGTGGGCACGCCGCACTCATTCTTATTGGAGGATCCTGTAGACTAATGTATGCCTTAAGGCCCCGGTCCGCAATGCCGCAGCCCAGTCGCTATCCAACAAACGTAGGGTCTGTTTCTGGTTCCTGCAGCAGCCTTGTTCCTTGTTAAACTTGCTTCTTCTACGGAATTTGTGATCCGTATGGTAGTACTCCCCAGTATACACAGAATTGTTATCGAAGCAATAAGAATCAGGCGAAGGATAGGTACTATGTACATACATCATATCATATCTACACATATCTACATGTATCATAGCAAAGGTATCAAGTCCGCCGAAGGTACTTGCCTGACGGTTGCTCTTTCAGCCAACCCGTGAATGAAGTCACATGATCGACTAAAACCTATGATACAGCATCCACTACTAGTCCTTGCATAAGACTATTGATGTACCTGTAGCTATCATCACCCCAATATGCCTGGTGTAGTACGAAAGTGACGGAACGAAAGGGACCGATCATCGGTGTGTGGTTCTCCGGGCCAAAAAAATGCCAAGCCCTATACAAAGCCCTACCAACTTGTGGCACCAAAGAGAAGTACTCGACAGAGAAATACTATAATAGTTATATCATATGGTTGAATCGGTTCGGTTGTACATGCCATCTGAGTGGCTTATTGATACGTATTGTAATATTCATAATACCCTGTACTAGTGTAATAATACGAAAATTACCGCGTAGGAAACCGTACCCCCCAGCATGGTAGCGTTCATGGGTTTGGGTATTGTACGCACTTATCACGGTTGCTGGCTGTGTAACTTACGGTATAGTCCGTTGTATTGGGCCCCATACGTGGGCCTAGCCTATTACAGTTTGGCTGTAGCCATTAAAATGGTTTAGTGCTTCCCTAAATGGGCAAAGCCCCGCTGAAGTGAGTGGGTAATAAGTCCCTTTTCTTAAATACCTCAACCTGAGCTATTGATAGCCATAAGTGCCTATCCAATACATACCTTCAGCCAGCCTAGAAACTACTCCATACTACTTATCGTTATGCTCTTCTTGAATGAGCGTAAGATTCTGCTTCTCCTTTTCCTCATAGTAGGGCCCTGGAATTGATGTGCACAATTTGTACCGTCTGTCCAGTCGTTCCGACATCACGTTATGTGCACGTGCCCATAACCGATCCATGCCTATGCTGCGCACGCATAAAACATATAAATAATAAATGCGCGCGTAAATGCATCCCTATCTACAAGTAATGATCTATCCATCGATCGATTAACACACGTTTCTAAAATTTCTCAATGCTGTTGTGTTGCAGTAAGGAGTTTAGAAAGGTCGGCTTGGTCTGGTCGCTTTACCCCGGTTTTGAAGTTCCGCCACCATAGCTATGGATCTCCCCGTTATCATAGCCTTGTAATTAACTCCTTTCAAAGCAACTATCGTACAGTGTTATTTCGGCAGGCAAGGAGAACAGATTGCTATACAGCCAGCCTATGAACTGGAGTATTATTTTCAGCGCGTGCGGGGCGTTGACTAATGAGGCTGAGATTCGCTGTCTCAGTCCCTTAGACCCTAACGCGATCTACCCTAGCCGCAACTACTAGCTGAGAGGAGAGTGTGTCATGTGAATGGGTTTTAGTATGATATTAGCTATGGTAGCATTGCAAAATGTATCTCAGTCATTACTCGCGGGTTATGGCTTTTTCACCATACACATATATGTGTGTCCTAATTAGTAGACATCATACTAAAGAAGCGTTAAGAAAGCTCTTACCATGGCTTCTCTGGAAAAAGCAATACCTAATGGATCCATGCTTTTACTAATTAATTTGTTCCGAGCAAGGTATATATAGAACTACAAGTTAGGAACAGCATTCAGTTCCTCTGGTTTTACGCATGGGTTAGTAAAAGGCCAGAAGCCACAGGCGTAAGCCACGCTCCCGCTGTCTGGGCCACTAACCAAGATAAATATGTTGCACTTACTAAAATTAGCATTCAAGTTGTTAACACATGATCTGAAGTTATTAACTGAGTAAAGTTATTGCTATTATAAGTTATTATTAAACTTGGCATCTTGGAAGTTTTCACCGGACCGTGCATCCATGAATTTCTAATTACACCTAGGCCCATTTCATTATAGATACTCTGGGAAGATTTGAGTTCTAGAGTGTCGCTTTATCGAGAAGCAGTACCTATAGGCCATATGATCTTGACCTGAGAATTTCTGCATGCGGGCCGTGTTTCTTTTCATGTCATCACTTTCTCCCGTGTCCCTTTCCACTTATTTAGCTACATACGTGTAATACTTAATAGGCTAATAAAGTAATAATGAATGTAGCGAAATGAATTCTAGAATGATACAACCCAAAAATGAGAAAATGGTGGGTAACTCATATGGGGCGCGTTCTCATTTCTCGTCCTCAGACAGCATTTGTTTCTTGGCACTAAATGAAAGAAAGAAACAGGTCAAATCGACTGCAAATATCTAATTATTAATTATTTAGCTTCATAGCTTACGGCCTATGGTCATCCGAACTAATTAGTTATTTAGGTGGTATTCACACCATGCATATTCTTTGAAGATAAATATACATATATGTATTGAAGAAATTCCTTACAGAACTCCCATGTCTCCGGTATTTCGTTAGTATATTAGTTCACAAATACATGACTCGTATGATAATAAATAATAGACACCGCATCCACAGTGAGCTATGTCATGTAGAAGATAGCAGCTGACAGGTCACGGATCGATCGGTGATCTAACACATGCACCTATCCGTATTCGAGGCTACCGAGACAAGTCAAAACAAGAGTTGACCACCGACCAGGGCCTCCATCATCTACGCAAGGGACAAGAGCTCAAAAGTCTGTGACGAAAAAAATACCGACCCGTCGTCACTGAGGGGCTGTTCCATCCCGCCTCAGTAACAGGGGTGTTCCAGGAAACCACACTGGCGGTGTCAGTATTACCCAGTATTACCACATACTTGCACATACTAACCGAAGTCTTGGCAGCCGGGGCACATGCCGCGCTTGAGGGAGATACTCTAAAATAGAGTCTAGAGGCTGCTTATTAGAAGGTTGCGTAGCGGCGAAGCATGGCAAAAACACGGCCGCCCTGAAGTACAGCTCCTTCGAGAAGAGGAAGCACCGGGGGAAAAACAATCAAAATAAAATAGATATTTATGACTATTATAGTTAGTATTTCTGCCACAAAGGTTACTAGTATGAATCACCAATAAAGGCGATATTACAATAGGTTCTAGTCGAGACTTCGAGAATGTCGTCTGGCAGGGGGTGTTCATGCACAGAATAAGCGCAACTGACAAGCAGCCCAATTGATGCTGATACCGACGTGTGGAACAGCCCCTTTTTCAGTTGCACATATGCAGTACCTATGAGCTCCTGAGACGCCTGGGATATAGATGGTATAACTTTAACCGCTTACGGTTATTCTCTACTTTTCTGCAAGATCGGGATTTTCAAGCAAGCCTTTGCGAATTACTTCCAGTTATGGTAGGTGGGGGCTATAACATATTATATACATACTAGTGTGTCTTTGAAGCAATATTACTGTACAATATGGCGAGCTAGTTTCATTATACGGTACCCATGTGCGTAGGGAAATGGGGGCTTATTCATGAATGACACGATGGGATGAAAATTCCCATGTTACTACCGAAGGGCAAACCTGAAGATCAAAAATTAAAAGAAATGCAATCAAGAAACGAATGTAATTATTTAGTATTAATGACCGATCGATCGCAGAACAGAATTGCTTTTCAAAGCAAGAATTTTTCCAGGTATTGGGCGACGTCTGTCGGTGAGTCCGTGGCGAACCTAGTTCGCTCCACAGTCACTCTCTATACTTCTCTATTTTCTGGGAAAGCGGAATCCCCTGAATTATGAGAAATCGGAAACGCCGCGATAATATTCAAAAGCGGCAAAAGCCGTTTATGTGCCTAATAAGATCGAAAAAATCTTACTCTTTTTCTACGAACCCAGAATATTCACCAAATACAAGTTGATAATGCGGGAGAAGTCCAATGGCCGATAGTTCGAACCTAAGGACAGGTATCTAGCTCTGATTGAAGACGACAGGGGCTGGGTTGTGACTTCAATATCTTTCTCTAGATTTGGATATGCTATATCAGAAACCCGTTTTCCCCGGTTATCACGAAAGAGGTTAATACTCCTGCTATCATTTGGCTTTTCAGACGGTTATGCGCTTTTGTGTCCATTTCGCTGAAAATGGTTGGTGCTTCGGGATTGACTCTAAACACTGCATTCCAAGGGGGGCGCTTATAAGTGGCGCTTGCTGTAGATCAGCTGGATCTCTTGTTGAATACTTGGGTGTTTTGGGGGAGCATTCTGCAAAACGCACCCACAGAGAAGATATTTGTGCCATCCATGCCTCGTTGGGGCGACGGAAATGATACCAATATTTGGGGAAGTGCGCACGGAAGACGAATGGCAACAAGAACAGCCAGCGAGTGAGCAGTATTTTGGATCCAAAGTAAGAAAATAAACCGTTCACCTTGCAACTTAACAGAGGGAATATAGCACGCGGGGACTCAATCGGGGAGTATATCAGTACTTTAAGATTCGCTGACTGACTAGCAATATTTCAAACAAGATTCGGAAGAACAAAGTACCTAAATATATGCATGGCCGAACATCACATGAATATAGGTATATTGCCTAGGTACTTCTTTTGGCATTGGCTATATTCACGCTAAAGAAGCTCACCGACTATTCTAGTAGGTACAGTTTATATGTGTAAGTCCTGCTGGCCGGGATAGTCGGGGCGTGAAAACACTCGGGATCGCTTCCTAGAGGAGACTTCAGCCAGGATGAGTTCAGGGTTGTATAGGTTTATCACGATCAGTACAATTGATAGCTATGAATAGCACTCACGCTTCTAGTTATAAAAATACTACAAAATAGTAATACCGTGCGATTAGAGAGGTTTTCACAACCCAGCTTTTTGCATCCCAAATGTAGTCTTGGACAGCATCCCGTTATTGAAGCGGTTTTGAGAGTGGGATCTCCATAGTGAAAGATCTCAACCTCTAGGGAATCTGTACGCTGTCTAATCCGTCGGGTCATAAGGTACCAGCGGGACAGCTGTAGAATTTTACCCGGTATATTCGAAGTTCTTCATAAACGACGATAGGACTTTGGAAAATCCCAGGTAGGATATAATGATTCAGTGGTGACCCCACTCACTATTCAACATATATTACCTGGGGCACTTTTATTAACAATTAATATTTAATTGATAACTTCCTAGTGAGATATCCTATGACCTATGTCCTTAGTCCCGGATTATCTCGGACCATTGCAATATACATACATACCATTCGACATGCACCCAAACCGAGACATCTAAGAATGACCCAGGAGCGGAGTCGGTAGCATGGTTCGCATGCTAGTTTTTCAGGTGATGAGCTCATGAGGCAGTTTACCGGAAAATCCCCGAGTGAAAAGCTGGTAATATTTTGCTACGAAAATTTAGAATAGTGACTTTATTATAAGTCTGGATTCACAACATGGCAGGAGATCGCCATGGATCACTTCAGGAAAGAGAAGCGGACCAGATTCCTGATCTTATACTGCAGGACGATGGTCTTCTCCGGCTATTTGAGAAAATGGAGTCGTTTAAGAGAGAGTTGCAACAAGCATCGTGAAAGTAGTTCGCTCCGAGCTTGATCCATTGTGCTTAATACAAAGGTCATTATCTCTAGTAGATTCGATCCGACTTTGTGAGATTAATTAAAATTGCTTTTAAGCACTTTTTGAAACGCCCGCTAGCGAGAACTTGATTACACTACACGCAATCTTTGGTGAGAGAAGGGTGTGAGTGTAGAGGCCAGCTCTGTGTTGAAGGGGCGTTGTTACTTGTATGCAGCCAAATAAGACCCTAAGGGGACAATGAGGGGCAGAAGTTGGAGAACTACGCTTTTCCCATATCTTGTTTTCACAACTAAAATTCTATCCTCCCTCTGAACTGGGAGTTACCATTTCTTCGCTGAATATGATAAAATAATTCCAGACTCCATCCCGGATCCTGGAGACGCTGCGCACAACATGACAACTTGGCTAACGTCAGACTAAACTAAACTCGGTAGGTCAATCTTGCTGTTTTCCAGGAATCCTGCAAGGGATTGGTCAACTAATTGAACTTTCCTATGATCTTAAGAGAGACTGGGCTGTTTATGTTTGAACTTGACCAACAGAGGCAACCAAGAATTTATGATCATGATATATGAATAATATCTTCATCTTTGCATATTGATCAGGCTGGAAGCGGGAAAGCAAGCCCTAGGGATCATTAATGCCCTCCGGGCCCTTCCATTGAGAATCGCGCAGCAATCGGGCCATGCCCAACTTTACACCCTAACTCATGATCAGCTACCAGTCTAATGCCATTTCCCAGATATGATTTGTTTGCATATAGCGTTGGTAAAAGATACACATCAGATCGATTCTACGGCATTATGATTGACACTGGTGCTTCAAATTGGTCAACAGCTGGATATGGCTAATATATTGGTCATAGTTACACCAACACTAATCAATAAGGAAATCAGCGCCACTATTGCTGAGATTGTTTTGGGATCGAGAACGGGATAAGAACAAGTCATTTGATGAATTTCGAACGCTTCATCCACAAATATCGGGAGCATGTGACCCAACATGGTGAACCCCCATCACCCAATCTTGTGCTGCCAGCACAACATCGAATCAATCCAGCAATGATAACTTGAACAGGTCTGAACGTGATTGTTCATGTGATGAGAAGCACGCGCTTGGCTGATGCTACTTCCTTTGTCTCTCAATCTTCCTTCGAGCTTCCCCTAAACTCATCCGATCCCTTCGTTGGAGTGTGCCTAGAATGTATGTGACAATGCAATGTTATGCGATTTCCCGATGGGCCGTTGCTTCCGCCGAAGTTTTTGTTCCTTTTTCGACTCTTCGTATCTTTGAGCTGTTTCATCTCGTTTGAAGGCTTTAGGGGTAACGAGCAGGCTTCTAGATGAAACGAATGAATGAATATTATTATTATGTAGTATCCCCATTTATTAAGGGAAATTATGTTAACTTGACTAATAGAAGTGTAAAAGGAAGTAAGGTTCAGGACAGCGTGGCTAAGGTGGTTGATACTGGTCCTTATACAGGATTCAGTTCAACCAAGATGCTACCCGCTGGTTGGGGGTATGGTTAGACACAGGGCGGGCTCACTTTAAAAACGCATTACCAGACACACCTTCGAAAGGCACATATGGCTAAGAAAAGGCTGCAATCCTTGTGCCGGCGGCAGGGGCTATCGCCAGGGCTAGTGCAAAGAGTCCAGGTGGCGGCGGTACAGGCAGCGGCCTTGTTCAGGGCAGAGCTCTGGTGGCAAGGCCAGAAAAACCGACAATAGGTGTACAACGACTAGTTAACCGACAGGCTAGGGCAATTACCGGAATGTTTCAGTCCACCCCCTGGTAAGAGAGGCGGGCCTGGAGCCGGCAGAAAGTTTATTAGAGGCTCGACAGTCGGGATACACCTCAAGGCTGCTTAGCCTACCTAAGGACCACCCAGCAGGACAAATTCTCCCTGTTACTTTCAGAGAGGGGGACCGACACGCTCAGCCTGGGGAACAACCGCCGGGGGACCGGATGTGGGCAGAGCCAAACAGCCGACCGAGGTCACTGGGACAGCATCTGGCACGACAATTCACCAAGACGCTGGCTGTTGATTCATCCGATGGCTTTGAGGAGACCGTAAGAACGCCTGCAGGATTGTTCCCGGGTAGGATAAGAGTTTTGCCTACAGAAGACGCTATACAAGCTGCCCGGGAGCCCTTCCGAGGGACCGCCTTGTGGTCTGATGGCTCCCGACTCGAAAACGGATGTACGGGAGCAGGAGTCGCATGGCAAAGTCCTCAAGGAGCCTGGCAAGCTCGAGAATTTCCCCTTGGCGTGGGGAAAGATGTTTTTGAGGGAACTTTCCATAGCCTACGCCCGCAGAGCTCGGACAGCACTCGAGCTCGAGAGAGTGAAGAGTGTCAATGGTGCCGAGAGCCGAGGGAAACAGTCCGTCATCTCCTGGTCGAGTGTAGGGAGTGGCGCAGGCAGCGGGAAGTCCTATATCGAGACCTTAGAAAGGCCGGCATCACGGAGCCGTCGAGGACAGAAGAGAGCCCGGAGGCCCGGCTATTTGGAAACCCCAAAGCTTCGGGGGCCATCCTACGGTTTCTAGCAAATACGACAGTAGGATGTCCTCGGGGAGATCAAGGGGAGACGGATAGGGCTAGGAGAAACGATGAGTGGGGTCTAGAGGCCCTGGAGGAGGCGGAAGGAGAGGAAACATAGGCGGGGAAGGTAGCCTGCAGAGGTAGCCAAGAGGAAGAGGTAGTATACCAAGGAGGGCATCTATGGCCCAAAAGCCCTGCGCAGTGAGGCGGACTGCAGGGGCGAGGAAAAAGAAATTTGAATGGTCAAAGAAGGGCAAGATTGAGATGGGGAGACAAGCCAGTGGTAGGTGGGGTGTCTGTCATAGCCGAAAGGCTGGTTACAGACAATAATCTTGATTAATAATAATAATAATAATAATATACGGGGTTCAGGGGTCGGAATATGTTTATCTGAACTACATGCAACTATCGAACCAATTATTTAAAAGGATAACCGTATTGGCATGACACCTTCCCTAGGAAGTTAGAAGTTAACATGAATCTAGATGATGATATTATTCTTTTCTCTCGTGCAAGTATTACCCCTCATCAACCCCTCATCTAGATCACATGTTCAGATGTTCAGATGTACAGAACTTCTAGAGAACATGATAGAATCATAACGTGACTTTTCAACATCTTTCTTTCCAGAGACCACCATAGAAGCACGATGTTTGACTGTTGTCATTGGATTGGTGTGCAGCGGCTGCAGCATTTAACGACTGGTCAATAATGCTAAGTTTCGCTTGTCGGGTGGCCGTTTAAACTCTGGATTCATGTTTAGCAGGCTTCATTGTATGGTTTTGGTTATAATAGATGTGGAAAAATTGTTGAGAGAAGCTATGCATGTACAGTACCTTAATGAACAGTCACGTGTCGAGCACTGTGACTAATCGGTTTTCTACATCTACTGCTGTGGCAGAAGAGTGCATAGAATAACAAATTGGAGCTCTGGAGAATTTTGGAGAACTTGGTGGAATCAACTGGAATCAATAAGTGGCAAGGTGCGATAGCAGATCTATGTAAATTAAGGATGCTCTTGCTATATCTAGATATATCAAAGATCGATAAACACAGAATCAAACAACATACAGTACAACAATATGCACAATACTACTTCCTCGTTATTCATTAATTTACGGTGCGACACCTTTCTACACCGCTAGATTGCTCGCTGAGTCTCAAGTCCTCTACCGGCAATAAATCATCATTGGCAGTTACATACATACGTGTACCGCTAACGACAATATTTATAACTATGGGCTAACCGTACACTTCTACATATCTACTTAAGTCTCTCTGATGAAGACTAGTATTTGCTTCCTGCAAATATACTATAAAATCCAATACTAACAATGGCTCCTTCATTGCAACAATTGGATAACTCCGAATACGTTGTTGGATGGATCGCCTCCCTACCACATGAAAGGGCTGCTGCGGAAGCAATGCTTGACAAGCCGCATGCACCACCGCGGCACAAGCACATGAATGACCACAATGACAACGACATCCGACTGGGCGAATCATGACTGGCTATTTCAACCAGATTACGAGCATGTTGCCGGCAAGAAGGACTGTAATGAGTGTGCCAGAGCAAAGGAGGTGGAACGTCCTGAACGATCAGATCAAGATCCTTATATCTACTATGGTACTATCGCTTCCGGAAACCAGGTCATTAAGGATGCACGAAAGCGGGATTTAATATCCCAAAGCTGTCTCTGTTTCGAAACAGAAGCTGCTGGGCTGATGAATAATTTCCCTTGCCTTGTTGTCCGTGGCATTAGTGACTATTCCGATTCCCATAAGAATGATCAAGGGCAGAAGTATGCTGCAGCCACGGCAGCCGCGTATGCTAAGGAGCTGCTTCAAATTACAGATACCGCAGACGTCAAAAGCACACTAGAAGCGCGTGCAGTTATGTATAAGTGTTAGTTGAAACCCGTCTATTTCTCATGATGTCGTAGTTCATTTTAGCCGATGTTCACAAAGATAGCGATGCAGTTAATGTATTAATAAACTATAACTAAATTTCAATATATCATTGCGATGCGCCTTCCGTTACTTTGCTTATAGACCTCTTACTGATTAGTACATATATAGTGGAGGGAATGATCGAATCGATTGGAAAAGATTTTGCCCTCGATCGAAAGCGACAACATCTAGATCGAAAATTGCAAGATATGTTCGAATGGCCGTCTCCACTCGACCCGTCAGCCCGGCATTCTGAGAGCCGGACAAAGCGGGTTGATGGTACAGGTCTATGGTTGCTTCAAGACCCCAGATCCATCGATTGGGGCTCAGAAAAACCGAATTGTCAAACATTGTGCTGTTATGGGCACCCAGGAGCCGGGAAAACAATCCTCCAGTAAGTATATGATAAATTTTCTAGTATTAAATCGACTAACGGTTCATAATAGATCTTTTGTGATCGACAAATTACGAGAACACGTAGTCTCGGGGTCAAAAATGGGTCTAGGATATATATACTGCGACTATAGAAACCAGAAAGAGCGGACAACGGAGAATATTCTTGGCGTAGTCTTGAAACAACTATTGATGTTTTTACCCGAGATCCCAGAGGCTGTTTTGAGGCCACATGAAGAACATGTCAAGCAAATGAAACCATTGAGTTCGATAGATGCAACCTATCTTCTCCGTTTGGCTTCAACACAATTCAGCAAGATATACGTTTGCTTAGATGCACTTGATGAATTAGAACCAAGAAACCTCTGGGGCATTTTGAAATGTTTGCATGATAGGCCTCCTTCAATCCAGATATTCATCACTGGGCGCCCTCATATTCAGGAAACTGTCCAGGAATTCTTCAAAGAAGGGCAGAGCATTACCATTGAAGCTCGAGATAGTGATATTCGACTCTTTATCAGACATGAAATTGGCGGTCCTAATGATATTGAGCCTAAAGCTATGGACGAGTGGCTAAGAACGGAAATTCTTAACAAGGTTGTTGACTCGGCCAAGGGAATGTAAGTATAACTATGGCTAGAGCGACTAGTAGCACTAGTGATGATGATGTATCATACCAGATTTCTACTACCT
Source organism: Pseudotulostoma volvatum (assembly GCA_019804575.2). Taxonomy (NCBI): domain Eukaryota; kingdom Fungi; phylum Ascomycota; class Eurotiomycetes; order Eurotiales; family Elaphomycetaceae; genus Pseudotulostoma; species Pseudotulostoma volvatum. The sequence continues at coordinate 16,385 of JAHQZX020002611.1, read as the reverse complement.
ACATTGCAAGTCCGGACTGTCCTTCAGGCTACAACCATGCGTGATCGTGAAGAGTCTCTAAGAATATTGCCATCAAGTCTCGGTGAGGCTTTTGCTGAAACAATGGCCAGAATAGAGCAACAGCCCAATGCGCTGTCCGAGCGAGCGCGGAAGATCATTGCATGCATCCATCTAGCAGAACGCCCGATAACCGTTGATGAGCTCTTGTGCTCACTCGCTATCAAGGACGGTGATACTTCTTTCAACCCAAGGGGTGTACCTATTAGAGAGACCCTGCTAAACTGCTGCCAGGGTTTAACTATGGTCGACAAAGAAACATCCACTGTCCGCTTGGTTCATTACTCTCTTCACGAACATCTGCGAGAGCAAGACCAGATATTCGGGCTCACTAAAGCGGAATGGCATAGCAAAATGGCACGGATGTGCCTTACATTTTTAAAATTCTCATCTGCAACGGCTGGAGGGGTATCGGAACAAACCTGCACGACAACTTGTGCGCTCCTGCCATATGCCACTATGCAGTGGGGTCACCACCTTCGTGAGAGTGAATATTCATCAGATGCACCTTTGGAACTCGCGAAAGAATACCTCTATACCCACTTAGCAAGTGATCTCAGAAACCTGCACCTGTCGTATAAAGCCATATTCTCAGATTATTACACCGAGATCCTATTTAACGATGTCTTACCTGTCCATATAGCAGCTGGTTTTGGTATCCGAAGAGTTACATTCGACCTGATTTCGACTGAGTGGAACATTGATTCCAAGGATGGACTCGGTCAGACGCCGCTATCATGGGCGGCAAGGGAAGGACATGAGGCAGTAGTGGAGATGCTGATTGAGAGAGGTGCTATGGTAGACTTGGCAGATAAATCTGGCCAAACGCCGCTGTCATTGGCTGCGGAGAGAGGGCATGAGGCAGTAGTGAAACTACTGGTTGAGAAAGGTGCTGTAGTGGACTCGTTAGATAAATTTGGCTACAGACCGTTGTTATGGGCTACAGCCAATGGCCATGGGGCAGTAGTGAAGCTGCTGCTTGAAAAAGGTGCTGCGATGGACTCGGCGTACGAACTCACTTGCCGGACTTCGTCATCGTTGGCTGCATGGAAGGGGCATGATATAGTAGCGAAACTACTAATTGAGAAAAGCGTTGCGGTGGACTCAGTGAACGAATCTAGTTACATGCCGTTGCCATGGGTTGCAAAGAGACATGAAGCAATAGTGAAACTGCTGACCGTGACGGGCGCTGCAGTGGACTCGGTAAATAAATCTGGCTCCGTACAGTTGCCATGGGCTGCGAAGAGACATGAGGAAATAGCGAAGCTGCTGCTTGAGAAAGGCGCTGTGGTGGACTCGGTGGACAAATCTAGCTGGACATCGCTGTCATTGGCTGCAGTGCAGGGACACGACCCTGTCGTGAAGCTGCTGCTTGAGAATAGTGCTGCGGTGGCCTTGGGGGATACATCAGGCTACGGAGCAAGGGCAGGAGGCAATTGTAGCGGAGCTGCTAATTGAGAAAGGTGCTGCAATGATTTATTAGTCAGGACACTAAATATATAGCCTGATACCACTGTCACAACCGGTGCTGGCAATACATATCAACAGATTTGATTGAATGGGTATAAAAGGTTATAGGTAGATGCGCAGTTTCCGGATGTAGGTCTGTCTGACTAGCGGTTTTGAAGGTATTCTCCGTGAAGCCCTCGAAGTCATCTTCGAAACGTTTCTTAGAGATTATCATCCTTGGAGTCCAATTCTTCATATTCTTTATAAAAGAGGCTTATCGAGCGTTATTTCTCTTTATAAAACACCGTTTTCTGATCTGTGTGGCGGTCAACGTTGTCTACTAAGGGTCTTTGATCTCTTTCTCAAAAGTGCTCTAACGCCCACAGGATCGACCTCTTTATCATAAAGGCCCTCGACCGCTGCCCAAACCCTCTATATAGACACTGCAAAAGGAAGAACCAACAAGGTGGTCTGTGTGACGATCCGATCACGATCCGTACTATCATAGTAAGCTGTGGGAACTGAATCATGCTTATTAATATCCTTGTAACATAGCGCCTAGTTAAGAGGTTCTTTTTCTCTTAAGTTCTTACTAGATTTGACTGTCTATCACAGTCTGACTCTGAGATCCAAATGTACCTCGCTACAGGAGAACCCTTCAGCCGTATCGATTATGCACTGAAGCAAAGTCCCAAGCAAAGTCCCCATTCCGACATGATGACAATGAGCCTTTCGCCTACACCAGCATCGGATACGAGCTCTGCGGAGCTCACCTGGATGCTCTTATTTTGCAATTGCGAGGAATCTACAATCGCATCCCTTTTTTCAAGCCACTACTCTGCTACATGTGATGCGTCCTATTCCACTTCCATTCCCTTTGCTTTAATTGCATCTTTGGCCGTTGTAAGTGCTGCAGCTTTCATTTCTTCCCGTCGTCTTTGGCGAGCGCAATCCCGTTCTTCCTCTTTAACAGCTTCTCAGTTCCTTTTTTGAAGCTAGAAGCAAAAATTTCCGCTTGCGCAGCTGGTAGATATTTAACCTTTTCAATACCTACGAATGCTGCCTCCCGAATTAAGTCTTCGCCGCAATTTGCGAATTGATCTCCGGCATGCCTCTCATATTGTTGAGGGGCAATGTTCTTACTCGACATTTTCCAAGGTTCACGAAGAACGGCCGGACCATCTAACAGCCATTTTGGGTGAAACAGTAATAGGGGATCGTGGTACCATCCCGAACGACTGGGTATAGCCAATGTTGGCGTGGTATGCCGAATCGCTGTCAAAGAATGAGCATGAGAGTAATCCTGTGGCTGGATAGTGAGAGAAGTATATTGGACTACACTACTGCACTATATAAGAACTGTTAGCGCAAATGGTGCCCTTAGTGCTATATGGAACCTTTTATATGTGCGAGGGTGCACATTACGCTAGAGGTGCAAGACTACACACTAAAAGAGGGAATTAGCCAATGGAACCCTTAGTGTAAATGGAACTTCAACAGGAACTTCAAGGTGCCAGCCGTACTGGGGGCGCAAGACACGCTAATTTGGATTGAAGATACATTCGTTACATGGTCTCATTTATACTATTCTACGGGTTTATGCGGACCCTCGGTGGCTACGGTAGGAAGCGCAAAGGGATGCAAAATGGTTTATGAATTGGCGGCACAGCTCTCACCTGAATGATGCGGGGACCTATATGATGGCGGTCCCAGGCTGACATTGTCAGCCTTGGCGTAGATGTCGGTGGCATCAATTCAGGGCACTAGTGGAGCTGGGCCAAAAGTAGGGTAGAGATAGAGTAGGGACCGATGGCGCAAGGCTGAAGGCGGCTAAGTATCCGGCGTAACGTTTGTATCGTGGTATGAAAGTATCAAGGGGGCCTTTCCGGTAAGAAAACGCTTGTTTAAGCTAAAGCGGCACTCCGAGGCTCGCGTTAAAGTACAGCTTAAAGGCATCGGAAGACCAACGGCCAAGGCGTTGGATATCACAATCGAGAATTCCGTTGTCAGCAGCATGCTGGGCCGCCCCCCGGCGGAAGCTGTGGCCTGTGTAATGGTCTGACTGAGGGTCGCCGATGGCTTGAAGACATTTGCGGAGGGTATCCATGAAATAGTTGTACTTGAAGGCCCTGTGTCCGTGCGGGAAAGGGGAGCCGATGGCGGTTGCTGATCGACGTGAAAGAGGAGGGTCCGAAGTGCCGACACTGGGCATGTCTGGTTGCGTGTAGCAGCCAGTATGATCTCCACGCCTTTGTGATCGTGGTCTGTCTTACTCCGTTTTGGGCGCAAGATCGCATATTCGAAATTTTCACCGAATGTAATATCAGAGCCAGTGAGCTTCGTGTTGATAAAATTGCGGCTTCCGGGTTGATCCTTGAGGGAGTAAGTGAACTCGTCGGAGCGTAGGAATCCTACCCAGGCAACCACGCAGGCAGTAGAGAAATTAAGGCCATTGATTGAATCTAGACAGGCTTTGACATCAAGCAGCCTTACAATCCATGGGGATTCGAATGGGGCAAGTGAGTAATGCCTCTCCGCGTGAACCGACCGGAGTGCTGAGAGCATGGTGACGATTGTTTCAGGTTTCACCTTTCCTTGAAACTCCATAAGAGGCCTACCAAGGGCTCTCTCTGCCTGTAACTAATAGGATTCAATTCACAATGAAACTTGGGATAGGAAGGCTAGCAACGTGAAGGCCCTGTCGAGCTTTAGTAGCAAGCTGCACACGTCATCTGCTTAGGGGCATGGTAAAAGTTAAATAGAGGTTATAATAATATCTTAAGACAACAATTGATAGCACCATGTGATACTGTACATAGAACAGGGGATTCAAATCGAGTATATGATATCAACCTGCATACATGTATCAGCACGTCAGCTTTAGCGTGAGTCACGCTAGCGGAGGGTGTACTAGTTGTATTATTACCATTACATGTAATCGCGGTGTATAGTACGGATTACTAATCAAAAATGAATGTTCCTCCGTTTTGAAGTGTCCACCATATAATGTAACGGCCTTCAAGTTGTTTGCATTTATACGTATACCGTATACGTCAATGGTAAGTTGTGATAGCTATAGAGTACCTGCATGACGGTATAGATTCTAAGCCCAAGTAATTATAAAGCCTGAGGCACAAAACCAGAAAGAACCCCACACACGATACCGGCACTTGCCTATGCTCTTAGCAGCTCTTAGCAGTAGCTAACGGCTACTACTATAATATAGCAAAGATATTGTTCCCGACGAGTTTCTATTAATATGTCTGTACTTAACCAGCCTTGGTGTCTCGGAACAACCGGCTAGCTAGAGGAACGACTCATATCGCATCTCGACACCTAGACCCGTAACCAACTCGAAGAGACTGTTTTAATTACAAGCTGCAATGCTCCTCGATCGTGTCTTCAGGGAACACGGTCGTCCAATCAGAGCCAATTTTTACTGGGGCCGTCGTAGCCTGTGGTTGAGACGCAATAGATTGAGCTGCGCTGGGGTGGTCGGAGAAGCGAGAAATTACCCGCTATCTGCTCTTGGCTGTTTTCGAATGAAACAAATAGGTAATAAATTACTATCATTACGGTGGTGACTTAGAATATCAGCTAGCAAGCAAGTGCAGCACCGTTTAGAAAAGAGGATATCCAATACCGATTATTAAGAGCGCCTGGCTAGACCAGGCTGTGGCCGATCTTCAGTAGCGGGTGTTCGCTGATCATGCAATTCTCTTGAAACATGCCTAGTTCTAGAGCATGATGCATCATCCACTAGGTACGGTCCTACTTAGCTACTTAGTTTCCTCTTTTATCCTCTTACAAGCGCTGAATCTGTCACAACAGCTATTCGGACTGGGCTCGTTCATACTACCAGGGAAGAATGTGTTCGACTACGTTTATTGCGAGGAGAGAATGCTGGTTTGGCTCTGGCATCTCGCCTGTCAGGATCTGGAAGTGCGGGTAGCCGTTTATTGAGGCCAGCGACCAAACCCAAACCCCCTTCGATGACGGCTTATACAGAAAGGCGGCCAACGACATGAATCCGTTGGTCGATTAGGACTTCTTGACAGCTACCCAGGCAGTCAGGAGCAATCATTCCGCTGTGGCCTTCTTTTGAATTCAGGTTGGAAAGAGCATCTGTGTTCGAAGACTGAGAATCATATAGGGGATCAACGGCCAACGGGGGCACTATGCACGAGGAAAAGTTGTACGTAGGAGGGAAATCCTAGTCTAACAACCTCGTTTCTATATTTGAGTGCTCGGTCTCTGACGGCAAAGTAGATCGGCGGATGCACAGTTCTGAATTATATGGGTCACAAGCGTACTACGATGGGAGCTCTATAGCGATGGGCCGAAGTAGTCGGTGATGATACGTGGGCCTATGAATATGTAGCCCCTTACCTTACTATAAGAAAAGTCTGAACTTCACCCCGCCCGACATGAGTAAACGCTTCGTGAATTCCACTCCCGACTACGACCCGTCCACTTTAGGAACTAACGGACCCCAGCTATGGCCAGCCCTTCAGTACCCTAAAGCCCTGGAAGAGGTCGGCATTCCACATATCCCGGGACTGACTAGTGGTTATCTCAACCATTCCAGGTGGCTACTGGATATGATTGATCATACTGCTTGGGTTTAGAGAGTCATCTGAGACTACTTTTTCTTGACTCCCTTTAATCGTCCTAACTTGGTCGTTTACAGAACAACTCTACCAGAGAAGATTCTTTTCAAGGACGACGTCGCCACCGGTGTTCGGGCTCCATCCGGTAAGAAGGGATTCACCGTGTCAGCCCGAAAGGAAGTCATCATGTCTACTGGTGTGTTCTAGTCCCCTCAGTTGTTACTGGTCTCTGGAGTCGGGCCCGCCAAAATTTTGCAGGAACATGGTATTAAGGTAATCGCCAATCGTCCCGGCGTGGGCCAGAAGATGAACGATCATGTGTTCTTTGGCATTGCGTCCAAGGTCAACAGGTCAACACCCATCGACCTGCAAGATGGGTAAGAAGACCGACCCGAAAGTCGTTGTGGACTCGAAAAGCCGTGTCTATGGAACAAAGAACAGTGAGACAGTGAGCAGTGAGTTCTTCCGCCCCCCCCCCACCGAATGTTTTATTTCTCATCTGGAAAGGATTTTCCTACATTGACTATTCTTGTTTAACAGTGCGGGTCGTTGATGCATCTATTTCCCCTTTCCTTCCTCCGGGTAAGCCTTCGACAGGAAAACCATGCAGGTACTGACTGGTCATGATAGAAACTAATTGATAGTCATGCTGAAGGCCTTCCACAAGGTTCAGTTTATGAGTACCCTTGCTATCCTATTATATACCTTTCCTACCACTCCATAGAATGATACCTATATGAACAACATTCTGACTCTTTATCGATGATGACATGGTGGCTGAAAAGGTCGTCGATGAAATCAAGGAATCGTACCATAGCTATCACGACGGAATTGAGAAAGTTTCTGTTTAGCAATAAAAGTGTTAAGAAATCATAGGAATATGGAGCGCAGTGAGCATATTAGTCAACTGTACGTGTGATAGAACGTTATTGGAAATAATAATGAAGGACTTAATTAGCTTAGCTATCACTTAGATAACTATCTATTACTATGAAGAATTTGAGAGTGCGGTCCGTCACTAGCCGAGGCGCTAGTGCCCACGTGATAATTCCTTTACAAAAAGAATGTCATGTCCGAATTGAGAAAGGTGAGGTTTTAAAAGTCTATCTTGTTTTGGGCCATTTTAGATGACTGGAAATCCTATTTCGATGTATTGCATTAGATGGTTTGCATGGGAGCTAGATGGTTCACATTTAAAATGCTGGTTGCCTCTTTTCAGTTTTGGGCTCCAATCTGTACTAGCAATAACTTATAACTTCTTGTCATCCTACTTGTTATCCTACTCCGTTCAGCCTCCAGGCCATCAGGCCCTATCTATCCGGAATTCAAGCTACATGTATTATTAAGGTAGTTACTACATATCCAAATTTAGTCTCAGGGTGGAGCTTCCGGCTAAAGTACCCAATAACAAACAGCCGTTCATTCACGACCGGTTAGCTGCCCCTCTGCTTTGACCATTCTATCTCCCTTTCCCTATAGTCCGTTGAGCCTTATACATTGACTTCCCGTCCCAGATCTCAGGGTCAGGGTCCCAAGCTTGCAGACTGGTGCGTTCTGGGTTCGGATATACAGTACATAAGCTAGACCACCGTGCAGTTCGGGACCGCCGCCTGCACCCAAAGATGAGATGGTAGATCATTGTCCTTGGCGCTTGGTACCATGCCTACACATTATGCGCTGGCCGTATGCCTCTGTCTCTTAGGTCCGAACTTTACGCATGAGCCCTTCGCCGCTAGCGCCCCGTCGGCGTCTACTTACGGTCGACGCGTGTTTGGGGCGGTTCTGCCTTCGGCAACAAGGCCGATGTTTGATCAACTGAGGCCCGCAGCCTAATTACATTTTCGAGTCTGGCTTTGAGCGCCCTTCCGTTTGTGTTTACTCAGTATGGTGATTATATCCGGCGACATAGCAGATTTAGCCAAGAGTTGATGCAGCTGAAGGAGACCGAGAGGCTCGAACACGAACAGGCGCGGAGGATGCTGAATAATTCTTGCAATTCGATCATTCTAGACGAAAAGACGGACTTTATTTACAGGTAGGTATGTAAGCCATTAGCCGCATGGTTCTCCTTGAGCTGAAAGCAACTCATATCTGGTAAGTCCTTTCGACGGGCTGCCGCCACCGCCGATCCTGTCTTCACCAAGCTGCAGGCTGTTGCTCTGCTCGTATATACTATGTAATTACCTAATGATTCGTGCTAAAGGTAAGCTTGAGCACTTTGTCTATAGAATCGCCACTAGAGAAGTGTATTTTCCCGTTTGACAGGTCCTCGAGATGAGGTAACAATGCGCTGTTTATTTTCTGAATTTTGTGGGTTAGATTTGCGAACCCCCCAAAGTATGGCAAATCAGACACTAAGCGAGGAAAATGACTGTGGTAACGTCGGGGCTGTTTCCCTGTCTAATCATTCCCACTTGAGAGGTCAGACACAAAACTTTACCATGAAAATCTCAGAGTTGGGCTAGCGGCAAACGGAGATTATCATGATTACTAGCGTTCCGACGCCTAAGACTTGCAAGGAGGATGTTCTATTCTAATCAAAAAGGTGTTCCTATTATTGCAACATCAATTCCCAAGGCCGATCGAGAGGATGATAATAGCGAGAAGAGTTTAGAACTTGGAGGGGCTTCTTCCCCTAAAAACCCATTGCTAAACAACGGGAAACAAGATGTCCCTGCTTTAGGTAAAGAGTTACCGTCTCTGCCTTTTTTCTTTAACACTGAAAATATCAACCGGAAGTGGCCATATTCTCTTCTTCCCTGTGGACCTTTCTCGAGGTCACCTTACCGCTGCATTTTAGATTGGGTTCTTTGAATCCGAATCTTGAATGATTTCCATTAATGAGATGAACGATATTATAAGCGATCGATGTTGTAATCAACGAAGATTGAAATAATGATGGTACAGCTTGGGGTAGAGTAGGTAAAGGGAGCTAACACAAGAAGAGCCTCTAATTACAGGCCATAACGGTCTAGGTATTGATTCAACTGACCGTTAAATTGTTAACTTTGTTTACCAACATGTTGTCTTTGCGACATATCCCCGCTGAATGAAGATTATGAATGTGTCTTTTAACATCTCGGCTAAATAATATTGTATAGCGTACTGGTCATTACAATAGCTATTGCATTCGAGCCCTCTCCACTAAACGCCACAACTGAGTATGGGGGAATGCAAAATGGAATCCTGGATGTCTGCAAACGTTGTCACTCGATCAGCTGTCTTTCCATCTTACCCATAGGCATGATTCTGCTTGGCGAGATCATTAAACGCTCCTGTCAATTTGTTACCTGCAGCGTCGCTTCACTGCTTGGTTTTATGCTTAATAGCCCCCCATTGTTGGCGCAGAGATCACATTTGAAAGTTCAAGAACATGGAAACAATGACCTCAGGCCACTGGACATAGAAGCGCCTGGGGTTAGATGCATCCTTAAAGGGGGTTTAATGTAAGGAACCTACTACTACCATCGGGGTATCCCTAGAACCTCATGGTACATTCCATCACTATAAAGATATCCCAGAATCGTATTGTTCGTATGTCTTACAGAAATGGGGTGCCGTGTAAAATATAATTCTGTCTGCAAAAGATCGTATTCTCCCTTTCCTCGCCCACAGCCTTTGATAACCTATGCGCGCTTAGTCACCCGCCTCCGCACTAGTAGCTACCTAGTGTACATACACTAGGAACAATACGTACATTGGTGAGGTACCTTAACTTAATGGTATATGCATTGTGGATCGCGATACTTGGTTTGCGGTACATTCGCGTCTCCCAGAATCTCCTAGAGGACCCTCGGCTACTACATATATATAGTTGTTTTTCTTCTTTCCTTTCTTATTTCTCCAGCCTAGAATTCTTGCATACTAGTACTGTGATGTCCAGCCCGCTAAGCCTTTATACAAACTGGTACCACTTGACCAAAAGGTTATAGTAGTGTTAAGCGTATGCTCAACGCGATGGCCTAGTCCATTGTATAGTTCTGTGCCTAACACGGACACCGGTTTGGTCGATTGATTTTCGAAAGGGCCTAAAGATGTCTTTCTAGATGGTCTTGCGGATCGCCAATAGCAGCATAAGTTCAGGAATGGTTTTCATCCTCTAGGTCGTTTATTGGGAATAGGATTACCGGTAATCTAGCATCATGTTCTCCTGCCTCGCAGAAAGCGTTTTTGTTGTCATTCGTGTCACGTTGTCCCAGGATTTGACCCTTTTATTTACACCCATTCCTTCCTGTCGAACGACTCGATTTATCACCAACCACCAAACTTGACCCGTAACCGAGCTAGAAATACTAATATCTATTATAAGAAGGATTGACCAAGGCGTGAAAGAGTGGTCCTACGTTAGCAAGTCCTAATTAAAGAAAGACAAAGGATCGAAATCAAATCTTAAGATGTCAAATTCCCTATCTAAGAACCAATCATCAAATCCGTCATTAGACGCAAAGGGAAACGCACCACTATGTTGAGATCTGGCTGTCTGATTAGTCGCCACCTTATTTTGCGGCGAACTTTCTGGCATAAGGTGAATTACTGGTCCGTTTGGGATCGGACGAGGTATCAAGGAGTCTACAAAGTGTCCTTTTCCCGAACCATTTTACTTATATTCACATTATAAAGATTAAAGATATGGAAGTGACTTAACTTTACAGTTATAGCACTTATTCCCCTGGGCATCATCACACTTCATCTTGTGATCTTAAAGAAAATTCCTGGGTACTAATCAACAGAAATAAAATGTAAATATTAGGTAATAAGCTGTTATTGAACTAAACCACTCGACTACAAAAGAGACTGAATGCTCAGTGCATTGGTACTTATAGTGCAAAGCTAGTACATACTAGAAGTAGTTCCTACGCTGGCAACTTCTTCGCTAGCATGGGAAATTATAACCTTATAGCTAAGTTTCCAGCCTCCGGTGTTAATACATCAAGAAGCATAAATCAAACCATAATAAGAATTATTCTATATAATGATGTGTAAAGCCATCAGGGAGTTCCTAACCAGCAGAAATATACTTTGTTCAGCTTTAGTATAGAAAAAAGCACATAATGCTATGCAGAGTCTTTGGTTGATCAACCAAGCGGTATAAAGGTGCGTTGTTCAGATTCTAGAATGTGCTACATTGCTTGGAGGCGGGTTTATTCATTGGAGTGATGCAAAAAGGGCTCATATCCCAAGATTTTGACTCAATATGTGCGAGCTCATCTGATAATTCTACCAGATGATGTAGAGCTGATATAGCTGACACCAGAAAGTTGTTACCATGCCTGTCTTCTTGCAATGGCGGATGTTGTCAGCATCCAATGCGAGAAGTTCTTGGATGTAGGTGGTGGCACACTCATAGCCTAATTTAGAAGAGGAAGTAGAATAGTTTCGCTGGGCCAAAGTGGCTAGAATTTGGGCTCATACTTTAAGATCAAGTAATTTTCTGATATGACCGGACGGTGAATACTTGTATTAGTGCATCCCAAAACTGCGTGATACGAGTACGGGTGTGCGTATGTAGAGCAGTGTTACCTAAAGAACTATGATAGCACTCGGTGTAGACTCTAATATAACATTCCGTAGCTACCAATTGGTATGGATAAATTTATTTCATTTATAAACAAAACATCCAAGAAATACCAAGCATTGGAAGAGATATCGTCAAGACTGACCAATAGTTGAATACAGTGGCTAGAGATAGAAGCACTTTCCGGGGTTCAGAATACGGATTCCCTTGGTGTGCATTGTATACCGATAAACGGTGAGTAAACGCCGTGACATACCGTTTTCGGTTCCCCTAACCATGAAGCTGAGTCAGTGCTTTCAAATACGTACGAGGATATCCATTTATTTAACGTCCGGTTCCCGTAACCGCAAGCAGCCACGCGACGCAAGAGCAGAGGGGATACATGCTTTCTATGACACCACCGTATACCCATACCGCTTTGTTGTTGTTGCATCTTTAAGCGAATGTGACGTCTAAGTATTGTACATAGGACACTATTTAGCGCCATAGGTAAATACCCCTCCTGGGGTGCTCGTGCCTAAAAAAAGAGCGAAACCTGAAAAGGAAGAAGAAAAAGAAAAAAAATTAGACCGGCCCGTCACTATTTTACCTTGTGGTAAGTCATTCCCTATGATGCTAAAGGAAAATCGGCAACAGCCGAGCCAAGAAATCACGTGAATGTCTTAGTGTCAACCTTGGTCTCTAGGAGCTGAGACCCTGAAACAAAAGTTCTTACGTCAGAGAGCTCAGACGACTAAGAAACCTAACCGGTCCGCCCCGCCGTCTTGAGATAAGATCTGGATAACGCGGAAATTTTATCTAATCCCTGTTTCCGTTATATCATATCATATATAGATAAAGGAAAAGTTTCAAGATTCATATATGGCTTACGTCAAATCCTTCACTACGCTACTTGTTTGGACGCTCGCCAAGCTGGGACGCGAGGCGAGCCGGAGAATCAAACTCCGGCCTTTCCCAGCACAACACATTTTTCAATTTTGCAATGTTTAGGTCTATTCTCTAGGATAACCTCTATGTATGCTACCTTGAATGTTTTAATTCCAATATGCTGGTAGCTACGTATCTGCGCAGGAAGCTTGGCTTTCGGTTATGACTCGTGATGATCATTCACTTACTTATCCTGGGTCTCCGGGCGGAAGGTATGGGCTTTCAATGCTAAAAACTTGTAGAAATCTAAAGATTGGATACGTTTAATATATGGGAACAACGAATTATACATTGTGGTTGATGCTTCTTTGGTATTGGTATCAAATGGTTTATCGCTTAGTTTGAAGGCGGTGAAAGTATTGCCGGTCGAGCCGCTCCACCACTTCCTATGCCGGCAAAGCCATTTAATTGCACTCCAATCGCGAGAGATAGTTCTGAGCCCGCGTTGTCTCCAATTGAACCTATTGCGTAAATATAGTGGAGTCTCTTATAACTGGAAAAGGGAAAGGAGGGCAGAGCAAAGTTTGTATGGTACCATGGTTCTTGCAGCTTGGCTCGCCAAACCTCTTCACCGCCTTGGAATCCAGCGGACCCCGTGAAAACCAACAACAACGCATGATTGAGTATTCTTATATACTTAAAATCAAGAGAAATGCCGAAAAGTTTCCAGTATTGGAGACCCATACTTTCTGCCTGAAGGGCCAGGAGAAGTCACTAATCATCACGAGAGGCTTCTTGTGCAGATACATAGCTACCAGCATGTTGGAATCAAAACATTCAAGGAGGCATCGAGGCATCGCTGTATCAAGGGTGTGGGCCGCGACGGCGAGCATGCAGCAGACAGTGCCGGTTTCCCGGAAGCCCCCGAGGCGTGAAATCCGGCATACACTGGGTCGTTTACACATTTAGTCTATCTTTAGGTTTTTTTTTTCTTTCATCTGCTTACCATGACACAGGTTACAGAGCACCCAGGTAAACTAATCTCTAGGAGGTATTTGCCTCCGGCATTAAAGTGTCCTATGTACATTACTAGTAATACCATCCTATCCAACTTTTTACCCGCTTAAAGACGTGAAATCCTTCCCTTCTTACGTTGAATCTATTATCCGCTTAAACTTCTCTCACACCGTACTATGTTGTCTGACAGCCTAGTCGAAGGCTAATTGCCAACCGGGGGCGAGAGATAATTCTTTCAGGGACATGACATTGCGATCTACCGCATTAAGCTTACATGTAAGGGTCGTTTCTCATGGTCACTTTAAAAGCCGCCTGCTACATTTCAATGTCATCAAGGCCACTATCTTCTCCCTAATCAAACAGTATTTGGAGCTGCATGGTCGGACTGTACTTATACTCGTTGTCACCCCGAGCCGCCGCACTAAAATTCCGCTGCGGGATAGTAGAAAAATCATCTCAAGGTCTTGAGGCAGCCCTCAAATCTCTGGAGTTGTCAGATGCTATTAATTACAGAGCTATCGCCAGAAAATTTAATTGTAGCGGATCGACATTACGGCATCATCATCAAGGCAAACAGCAGCCTATGAAGGACGCTAGATTCAAAGGCAATTGTCATCTGTCAACACAACAACAACGTGATCTTGTTGCCTATATTATAATAAACTTATGGCAGGTGGGATTTGTCCTACGACCACAATGGTGAAAAGCTTTGCCGAATAATTGGCCAAAAAGCCCATCGGAAAGAACTGGGTCTATAAGGGTTCGCTCAGAGACATGATGATGAGCTAGATTTGAGCTCATCATCGTTAAAGGGCCTGGATCTAGGCCGGCAAAAAGCAGATAATAATTTAAGATATGAAGATTATTTCCGCCTGGTAAGTTAATCATTTCCTATTGAAATCCGTGGCCAATATCGATAGCTTCGGTCAAAAATCAAACAATACGACATTCAGCCCAACAACATCTATAACATTGATGAAAAAGGGTTTCTGATCGGTCAGACCAATGCTACAAGAAGAATCTTCAATCGCCATAGGAGGGATCAAGGGTTATTTCTTGGTGCAGCTCAGGATAGCAACCGATCGTGGATTACTCTACTAGCCTGTATTTGCCAAGATGGATCTTCATTACCAACAATACTCATCTATGAAAGTCAGCGAGGGGTTCAAACCTCTTAGCTTGATGATATCGGCCCAGAGCATCATCAAACCTTCTTTGCCACTTCCCCTATCGGCTGGACGCCTTGTAGATAAATTTATTAATAAGGCTCACCGGCGGGTTATTGCTCGGCTCGCACGCTTAAGGACACTATCGAAAGCTTGCAAACAAAGGTCGAATTGCCTCAACATGGAAACAAGGGCCTAAGAGAGACAATAGGACTTGAAAATAAGAAAAGGCAACGCAAGAAGCCTCTTAGGAACATTCTTTTTGAGAAGAATGATCCCAATGCTGCCCAGATCTATAGTCCCGGGAAAATCGCTCACGCGCCGAGAGAAGCAAGCCGAATTTGAGGCTGGAGAGTAAGAAAAAAAAAGAGGCAAAAAGAGATTCAGAAGCCCGAAAGACAAAAAAAGGCTGACAGTCAAAAGCAATAGGCCCAAGAGAAAAAAGAAGCCGCGGAGCAAAAACAGCAGCCAAAACAATAGCAGGAAACGGCAAAATAGCGGCAGGAACTAGCTGCCAGTGAGTAAAATCGGATCCTATCCAACCCTGCAGCCTCCAATAGCAAGTCTTGGATATTCTGTGCGAAAGAAAAAAGGCGGCCTAAGACTAAAAAGCAGTTCTGCTAATCAAGCCCCACCAACTCCACGGCATTCGGGGGGGTGCGGCGGCTCGGGGTGACAACGTGTATAATAAGGTGGATGATGGTGTGATCTGGATGAGAACATAATATGGAGAGTGTAGTTATAAAGCGATGGAAGAAGAACTGATGATTGGGCTCCGGAGGGAGTGCCCAAACTAGATAGAGACCATGTCTGCAGTACCTAACACGATGCGGGTACATCTTACTCGGAGAGTTCTTGCGCCCTTAGTTCCTTACAAGTAACTGCTTGATGTAACCAATATCATATCCTCAGACTGTAATTAACGACCATTGGCAGGCGGATAGTTGACAAGGACATATGGACCCGCGTTGCGAATAGTCTCCACAGCCCGAGGGAATATATTCATGGCAAAGTGGGGTAATATTTGAAGCGTTCGGTAGTTTTCATATTTAACAGATCGACTACACCTAAAGTTTATTATGAGAATGCGCTATTGTAAATAGGCCTCTCAATTTATGCGAAGTAATAAGCCAAGCCAAGCCGGGCTTGACCAAAGGCTTGACTTGACTTGGCTAAGTCAAATCAAGATAAGAGATAGAAAGTGTGTGTTCAATGAATTAAGAACGGTTCGCTGTAGTCTTCAGAATACTCTGTTATAAGAATCTCAGATTATTTCAAGGTTTATAAGGGACAGACTGGACTAAGGGCTCTCCTTTAGTTGACTAGCGAAATCTAGTCACCTCGGCCCCATTCTACTCACAATATGAATCCCTTGTCCGCCTGTTCCGCTTCATCCATAGATAGGGAAAATCCCGTCCGCACCGCTATAGACAGGAAACAACGCTGTCCGCCTCACTATCGATGGGAGGAACAGCCCTGTCCGCCATATCATAGATAGGGAACACCTTTGTCCGCCTCACCGTATATGGGGGAACAGCTCCATCCGCCTCGCCAGAGATAGGAAACAGCTCTATCCGCCTTACCGCCTCGTCGTAGATAGGGAACAGCCTATCCACCTATAAGCTACCCGTTTGCATCCACGTAAGAGTAGGTAGTTTATAGTGTTTGGAGTCTTTTTCTTCGGTACTCGAATAGGCCTCGTTC
>JAHQZX020002600.1:0-42794 GCA_019804575.2 Pseudotulostoma volvatum | reverse complement strand
CTGTGAGTGGTTCATCCTGGTTGCTTTGGTACTTCTGGAACGCGGTTTTGAGTAAGACGGCGTTCTGAGGAATTGACAAATCCAGCCCTTGGTTCTGACCATCACAGATATCAATTTGAATGAATAGTGAGGCCGACAATGTGTATGCTGCTTGAGACTTCAAAACGAATGCGTGGCGTTGTGAGTTGATGTTTGGGCACGAAACACAAACCATTTAGGAGTTTGCTTCTGTGCCAAGTAAACCAAACTTAAAATGGTTAGAGCCTTTTTTTAATTTTAATTTTTTGATTTTTGTTGTTGATTTCGTTGTTGATTGTTGATTGAATTTGAATTTTTTTTTGAATTAACAAAGCGATAATTGTGGATCCCGCCGAGCCTGCACACCGTTTTGCTTGCTGCTAAAAGTTCCGTAGTTTCCCTCCAGTGCCCTCTCACCCCACCAAGCCTTTTAGTTCCCGCTCGCCGCCTCAGGCTGCACCCCATCAAATTTTCTGCCACCCACCGTCTTTGCTTCCTGCTCGCTTTTCCCCCTCCCATGGTTTTCTGAAGGATACAAAGCGCTCATATTACTGTTGATATCCTTTTCTTTTCCTGGCGAAAAAAATCCCGTCTTTCTAGCCCTTCTGTGGCCTGTGATGCCGCCCTGAAGGAACTGCACCGCCTCCGTCACGGGCACGCCCGCCTCTCGGCCCGGAGCTTTATTTCATCCGGTGTTTGTTTACTTTTTCTCCTTTCTTCGCATGCCACGGCTCCCTCCTGGCCCTGCGGCTCCACCGTATGCCGATAGTCGCCGAGCTTCAGGGAAGAACCATTTCGCCTCCGGTGTGAAGACGGCTCCCTCCATGCCCTTTAGTCTTCTCCTAGCGTTTCTACTCTCCCCTTCGCTAACATTCATCAGGTAACCACTCTCCAGGCCCATGGTCGGGGTGCTGGGGCCGTGGGATCTACCCCAGCAGCCTTCCGATCCCGCCCGGTCTCTGCTGCCCAACATACCTCTGCAGAGAACGAAGCACCTATGACTGTGTCCCCCCCTGTCAAGGAGTTACGCCAATGCGACAAATGCAAGAAACACCAGCTAGTCACTGCCTTCGTTGGGGTGACAGGACGACCAACCGTCATTTGGTGTCATGATTGCTGTGTATGTATATGCTCCTTTTTAATTAGCATCCATAGCCGCTGAGTACCTTTTAGCTTCGCGCCCAGGCCCGTCGTCTGGCAGCCGAAGATGTTGAGCCACAGGTGGTGTCAGCTGCTATGCCTGCTACTTTAGAGCCGGCCGCCACACCTGTAACTCACACTCCACCCGCCCAAAATGATATTCTCCGGCGTTGTCGTATATGCAAGGAAGACTTGCCGGAAGGTGTTTTCATCGGGTAGACGGGACGGCGAACCACCGCCAGCTGTTACGGATGTGTGCGTATTGTTTATTATTCCCTCCTCCTACATCTCTATGGCGGCTGATTGTCCTTTAGCTTCGCGCCCAACAGCTTCGTCGCGCAGGCGGAGACCAGGTTCAAGATAGACCTCCCGGCTCCACCGGAGGAGCTTCAAGACCTATACCGGTCGGCAGATTCCAATGCGGTGCGATTCCGGGAGAATATCCGTCGATACAATGGCGCCCTGGCCTTCACCTCCGTCGCCTTCAACACCAACACCCATCTGCAGGAGGGTTACCGTCCCTTCCAGATCCAGGGCGAGTTGTATCACTTGCAGGGCCCGCTAGAGAACTTGCCAGAGAACGATCCTCAATACTCCCAGCTGTGGATCGTCAATCCACAGATGGCGACCGACGTGCGCTGCCACCGTGACCTCGTGCGATCCTGAGCCAATTAACGGATGTCTTGCAACAGGTCAACCCTTACATTGACCTGTACAAGACCGCTCGAGAATAATTGGTCACTATGGAGGCTCACGCCCCTCCGGATCGACCTGCCATTAATGCCCGGCTGCACGTGGTGATGGAGGCAGGCGCCGATCGCCGCCGTGAAAACCTCCCGACTGCCTCCGAGGTTGCGGCGGTCATACCCGATACAGGGCCGGAGACCCTCCCATCGCTCGATCTCCGAGTGACGCTGCGTGCCCCCGAGGATGGACCGGCTTTCCAGCGCGTCTCTTGGACGGATCCCGCCTACTTGCCGCTGCACTATGTGTTGTTGTTCCCACGTGGTGAGCAGGGGTGGGATCCGTCCTTGAGGCTGCGGAACGATTCTGGGGAGCGTGCACACGAGAGGCTAACCCTACGTCATCACCATGCCTACCGGCTATTTACCCGCGAGAACGACTTCAACACCATCTCTCGCAGGGGACGGCTGTTCCAGCAGTACGCGGTTGATGCGTTTGCCTCGGTCGACCAAAACCGCTTGCGGTGGCTCCGATCCAACCATGACCAGATTCGGGTGGGAATGTGATGCCTGTGGCACCTCGAAAGCAAAGCGCCGGATCCGCCGCGAGCCCAGAGACATTCTTCAAGAAACAGGAGTCCAACTAGCCCTTGATTTCCATGACTACGAAGAAGGGGGTTATGGTGGGTATAAGTGCCTTCTACTTGTCACCGATCGCTGGTCTGGTTTTTCATGGGACTACTACCTTACAGATTACAAATCCCTCACAATTCTAGCGGCCTTGAAACACCTGTTCGGGATTCTTGAAAGACAGTATCAGATTCGACCTAAGAAGACTGAACGCGATAATGAGGTCTTCATGAAACGAAAAGATGTCTTGAACTGGTTACAGACTGAAAAACACGTCAAAGTTGAGCCTTCGCCGGCCCAGACAAAGGAACTTGATGGCGCCGCCGAACGCTCGGGGGGTGTAATCAAAGACAAGTCCCGTGCTATGCGTTACTCTTTAAAGCTCCCAGGAAACTTATGGCCAGAGATTGACCGTGCAGCTGCGAAAAGGTGCCCTTTTTTCAAACGAACCCCTAGGCTCCCCTTGCGATTTTTGAATATATCTTTCTGTAACTTTATTCTTAAACCAATTATCTATAGAGTTACAGTCCCTGATTTTGTTTTTCATGTGGTGGTGTGGCGTTGCCTAGCTTTGAAAATGGTGGCATTTTTGGTTGCGCTTTTATATTGGATTTGAATGTCCGCCACCATAATTCAGATACCTCAAATTCGAGATGAGCCCAAAATTGGTATAGCCGAAGTTCAATATGGAGTACACTATACCTATTTGGAATTCTCCTGATATAGAAGAGGGTCATGTGACACTCCCTCCTGCATTTTAACAATTCACTGTTGAAGATAAAGTACCTTCAGTCCCCAGAGCTGACTAAAAGTCGACAGTTTGCTGCTTTTGGTTTCACTCTTATTGTCACAGCGTTCATTCTCTCTCTCGCACTCTCTTATTACAGCCTTAGGCTCTTTCGCGTTCGCTATTACCGTTAAGTACGAACCTCTTCTATCCTCTAGTGCTTCCGAAACTGACGAAAGTCTACAGTCTGCATTTCGCTCTCTCCTCTGTTGGCACTGTCACTGTTGGTTCGCTGCCACTCGTTACTCATGGAACCATCTCAGAGAATTTCGATATATTCTGCATCCCCAATTCTTGCATCCTTTGCTCGTGGACGACAGAGTCAGGACAACCACGATGACACGGACGTTACTCCAGCTCCTACAAATGAGAATTCTTTGGGCTCTAGAGCAGGTGCATCTAATGCAGGTATGGAGCGTTTACCGCCAAACCTGAAAACGTAAATTGCAGAAAGTGTCAACACAACAAACACGACTAAAAGTTGTGAAATGGATGATTGATGATGAGGCTGCATATGGAAAATGTGGTCTGCTCGCCCGAGCAGTCCACAAATTTCCAGTACACCTTTGAGGAAGTGCCAATTCGAATTTAATGATAGTGTCCAGGTGGTGGAAAGCCAAGACTAATATATTAGACGATTCCAAAGACAGTGACAGCTGCATCTCTGTGAACCATCGACAATCCAAGAGCCGGAAGAAGCTATTGACCAAGGCTGCCCCATTCAGGGGAGTTAAATTCTCTCCGAAGTTATTAATCACATTGGCCCATGATATAACCAAAAATTCCTGCACACTCTCTAAACACATCTGTATCTGAATAGTGTCATACACACTATTTATTTTAGGATGCTGTTAATGTTAGTCCGCAATTAATGTTACCCACACTATTAAACAGATGACTTGTCTGTAGATGCATTTGCCAAATAGTGTGTGCCACACTAATTACGCATAACGGTGTAGGGATCTGAACCTATATCCGGACCCACCAGAGTTAGGATCAGCTTTCAAGTCTCAAGTGACTACAGTAGAGCCAAAAGCCCTTGTCCACCACGGTGACTTCTTATTCACAGATACATGTATTCTATAGCATATAACTCTTCGCTATCGTCACGTTTAATAGCACCTTACCTTCACGGGCGGTTGAGGGTACCTAGAGTGTCAACTCGATCGAGACGGGCGTCTGGCTGTCACACTTTATTAATTTTTTTTATTTAATAATAAATAAACCCAAATAATATATGTAACTTTTCATGATATTAGATACCTACGGATATGTTTCAATCCGATCTACCTCCTGTCAACCTGTCGATCTTTCCGGGGAGAAGCTTCAAATTAAACAACACGCTATTCGGTCAATCTGTGCTCCATCCTTTCCCTAACCGCCTAATTCTATATGAACAATGCATATGGGGAACAGATTTAATTTTAACCCCACTAAATGCAGGATGCAGCCTTCCAAATTCCTTGTCTTGCCATGGAGATCTTTCTCTTCCCCGCATACAGCAGGGAAGTACGTTTCACGGCCCTCTCTCATTTTCTTGACTTCCGATAGGTGAGTGATAGAACATGCATGAGTCGCAAATGAGTGACCTGAATACAACATCTCTTCTCACCCGCGTATCGCAGGGATAGACCATGCGTTCCCGCCTGCGTCAATTTCCCATTAGCGTGGAAATGATCATTAAAACAGAAAGGAAAAGGGGAATAGTGGTGCTGACACAAAGCTATTACATAGCTAAGGTCAAATCGATCGAGTTCTCCAGGGGCATGAGAAAGGGATGATTTCTTTCTAGAATATCTTGCTGCCTCGTCGTAGCTGAAGGCCAATGCCTTCGAGGCACCGTCGCTCGCTTCTTCTCGTTCATTACCGTTGTTTGTTCTACGTCGCTCATTCAAAAATATCATGGCGCAAAGCCATGTTTTCCTATTGTTCATCTTGCTCTGTTCCTCCTTCGCCGCCAGTAACGATGGAAACAGCAGCTCCACTTATGATATACTTCAATACATTGATCCGTTGATTGGGAGCGCGAATGGAGGTACTCAGCCCTTTAATTTCTCTTCGTGTTCCATCCGTAGTCTTGACCAAATGCGTGATAGGAAACGTGTTCTCTGGTGCCTCACTTCCATACGGCATGGCCAAGGCAGTGGCCGATACGGACTCCGGCAGCAACCAAGGCGGTTTCACCCTTGATGGCAGCAATGTTACCGGCTTCTCAACAATGCATGATTCGGGCACCGGTGGCTTGCCTTCTCTTGGAACCTTTGCGCTCTTCCCCTACAATGGCTGCCCGGGAGATGATATTGACAACTGCATTTATCCGAAAACGGCGAGGAAGACAGTGTACATCAACGGGACTGTCCAGGCCAGCCCAGGCTACTTTGGTATCACAATCGAGAGCGGTATCCGGGCTGAGATGACTGTGGCCCAGCACACGAGCCTCTTCCGCTTCCATTTCCCCGCGCCTAATAGCAGTACTTCAGGCCGGCCTTCCAGCCCTTTAGTTCTGTTTGACCTAACAGATCTCTCCGACTCGAGGCAGGACAATGCGACTATGGATGTGGATTCCTCTACAGGACGGATGACAGGTAACGCCCGCTTTCTACCAAGTTTCGGGAGCAGCAACTATGTGGTCTACTTCTGCGCCGACTTCAAGAGCTCGTCGGGGTTGCGCGACACTGGAATCTTTGTTGATTCGCGGGCAAGCGTGGATGTAAAACACCTCAAGATATCAAGAAGCATCAATGGCTATCCATTGCCGGTAAGTCTGGTTCGCCCAAGTTTTATTTGAATTTTTCGCCGACTTTATAAAGGGTGGTGCCTTTGTCAGATTTGATCCGCCGCCGGACGACGTCGTTCTAGCTCGAGTGGGTGTCAGCTTCATCAGTAGCAGTCAAGCATGCATGAACGCTGAATCCGAAATTCCAGCATTCGACTTTAATTCCACACACTCTGCCGCTGTCACAACCTGGAGAGAAAAGCTCAGCCATATTAGAGTGTCGAGGGACGGAGTCAATTCTTCCCTGCTGACCAATTTCTACAGTGGAGTCTATCGTACAATGATCAATCCTCAAGATTATACCGGTGAAAATCCGCTATGGACGAGCACGGAGCCCTATTTTGACTCCTTCTATTGGTACGATTAATTCCCCTCATATCACCAGGGCTCTTACTCACGTCTAATTAGCATCTGGGACTTGTTCCGCTCCCAACTTCCTTTTTTAACCATAGTCGACCCCCACACAGTCACAAGGATCATTCGCTCGCTCATTGACATCCAACAGCACCTGGGTTGGCTTCCTGACTGCCGCATGTCTTTGTGTAAAGGTGTGTGGCCCTCATTTTTAGGCATTTTTAACCAGTTATCCTTTCTAATCGGTAAGAAATAGGATACACGCAGGGCGGCTCCAATGCTGATAATGTGCTTGCCGATGCCTTCATTAAGGGCCTCTCCGACGGAATTGATTGGGAGGCTGGTTACATGGCCGTCCAGAAAGATGCCGAAGTGGAGCCATATGACTGGTCGAACGAGGGGCGTGGCGGCCTGGTCAGCTGGAAAACACTCAAATACATACCGGTGCAGGATTTTGACTACACAGGGTTCGGAACCATGACACGAAGCATCTCCCGCACTCTTGAGTACAGCTATAATGATTTTACCATTTCCCAAATCGCGCGAGGGCTCAATAAGACTGGCGATGCCGAAAAGTATGAGACCACTTCAGGGTACTGGAAAAATCTTTTCAAAGTAGACCAAACGTCCTTCATCAACGGAACGGATACCGGATTCGTAGGATTTTTTCAACCAAAGTATCTGAATCAGACGTGGGGTTTTCAGGTAGGACATCGGGGCTCGTCGTATTATGGTTGGCTAATATCGGATAAAGGATCCAAACACTTGCTCGAATATCGATACTAGTGGGCGCGCCTGTTCTTTGCAAAATGACGGAGCCGAAACATATGAATCAAGCATCTGGGAGTACCAATTGTACGTTCCTTTGTCCTGTTCTCAACTCCTTTACAAGTTATGCTTGTTTTTGATATCATTATTCCCTAGTGTTGCTCTATGGCTCTCTAGATTCCTGATAAAATGACAATCTTGCTAATTTGGTATTTAGCTTTGTGCCACATGACATGGCCGCGCTCATAACACTCCTGGGCGGTCCTGCTCAGTTCGTCCGCCGTCTCGACTACCTGCACGACCAGAATATCACCTATATCGGCAATGAACCCGCTTTCTTAACGGTCTTCCAATATCATTACGCTGGTCGCCCAGCAAAGTCTGCGTTCCGGACACACTTCTATATTCCATCGTTCTTCGAACCTACTCCGGGAGGGTTACCCGGAAATGATGACTCCGGCGCTATGGGTTCTTTTACCGCAATGGCTATGATGGGCCTGTTCCCTAACCCTGGTCAGAATGTATACCTCATTATTCCACCATTTTTCCCCTCTGTGAACATCACATCACCCATCACCAACCGCACGGCTACAGTGCGAGTCGAGAATTTTGATCCAACATATCAAAGCATCTATATTCAGTCGGCGACGTTGGACGGCAAGCCATACACCAAGAATTGGGTTGATCATGATTTCTTCACGCAAGGGAAAGAGCTCTTTCTGGTTGTAGGGCGGAATGAGAGTCAGTGGGGAACCGCGGAAGATGATCTACCACCCTCGTTGTCTACAAAAGGCAAAACAAACGCCTTGATGGAACGAAACAACCAATTCTCCGGGAGGGGAGGACACCACAATCACATTAACTGGCATTTGAGTCAGCATGCCAGGCTAGCAAGAGACACAGATCATCTCGGGTTCTATATATAAAGATGGAATTAAGCTCCAGGGGTCTGAATATTTCTATCATAGCGCTGGAGCTTAAAGTTGTGAGGTATACATATATTTAATATTATACACACGCATCTCATTATCAAATCTAAAATCTACCCATCGTATAGTACTAGTAGTGATATGTTAGGTAGTCTTATCAGGATGTAAAACATATAAGTTACAAGACTGTCTTAGCGTCGCGCTTGCGCTTGATTCGCTCTTTATTTTAGATAGACCGATGATATAATAATAACTCTTCCTTTCCGGTATCCTCTGGACAAAATTCAAGCGGCTCTGCCCGCCAGCTCGAAATTAGTTAGACAACCCCCAAGTAATCCATTACATAATCTATTACCTTAGTCACATAACTCTAATATTCCAGAACGGGACAACCTTATTATTGCAATAAAATTAGGGCCTTTCTGCTACCTAGATGAACCTGACGGGGTGTTTCACCGGTGCTAGGACTAATGAGATACCCGTCTATTTTACGAAATCGGTACTGGCAAAAGTAGAATTTTATCAACGGATAACGTTAGAAAATAATACTTTTAGTATCATAGTAATACTGTTTTTCATTAGAATTAGAAAATCCCAATAAGAATTACTACAATGATAAGGTTAAACATCGCTGGATACACTTTTAATTATTTCTTTTATATTTATTAATTATGATTATATACTTAGGCGGAGAAAACAACCTGCGCTCTCAAATATCTTCTCAGGCTGATGAGAGCATTCAGCGCTGTCGAACAGTATGGCTGGTGTTGGCTGGTGTTGGCTGGTGTGAATCATGTGATCTCACTTACTCATGGCATCCATCCACTATGTATATCCCATCTTGAGGAACTGCAACAAATTATCCTACTTTATCACTGCTATCAAATATACCCTGGAGGGTTGCTGCTTCAGTCTGCTGTTGTTTATATTTTATTACAGTCTTACTTAGACTTCTAGATTAACAGTCTAGCATTGAGATTACTAAAAACCAGCATCTAGTACTTAATACCAGTACCATTTATATCTGGTCCCAAAGCTTCCGCCAGCATGCTGCAAGCTTAAAGACATTGGATGTCATTGAGAGGAAAATCATATCAATCTATCCACATATTCCCAGCCCGCTGCGTCAGTTGTTTTCATAGCCAAACGTAGCATAGTATACTTGAACTACAACCGAGAAGGCTGATCAGCTTCTCGGGATGCAGTTAGCGCTATAGGAGGATCAAGGCCTGAATATTTTCGTCATTCTCCTGATAACAAACACTTGGGATATTACTAGTATTATATCATCCCTTTGTAGGAAGAAATAGCCAATTCAAAATACTACGTGTAGGTCCTCCAATTCCTAGACACGACCGCAGTTGTAATTTTCTCGTGATCAGGAGCATCTAATCAATTGATGATGATCCTGCCCGAAGAGGATTGAGCATGTAAAAACTCGAATCTCACATCCAAGTTGGATCAGTACTAGAGGAGTTTGAGGATACCATGTACATGTACATGTACTATCATGATCGATATGAGCAATGCGTACTATATTCGGATAACTCATTTGCTGGGGATTGGTGTCCTATTTCCTCCGTTCCGTACGTTCGATTCGATGTCAAAATTGGATCTAGACACAAATCCTAAAGAAGCAGCCAGATGGGAATTTCATAATATATATTAGGTATACATATTTCTGAGTAAATCAGTAGCATTTTCATGGGTGGCGTATACTACTAGCACTGTATAAAATAACATTGGATGGCCCATAAATAGGGTTAACATGAGCAAATGATGACAATTTATAGAAGAATGAATGACGAATAAACAATATTGGAAAAGGGAGAACTATCAAAGGAGGCCCCCATTTGATATCATATTTTGTCGGGGCCGGGATAGTCACGATGCTGGAGGATCTTCAGCAATTTAATAACAAAGTTTTCCATCTGCCTTAGTTGATTATAGGTGGATCAAGCTGTGATACAATACTTGAAGGTGGTGGATTCTATCTAATACATTAGGTAGGCGGTGACTATTGTCTGGATTCTTATTGTCATATCATAATCATATGTTGAATACGTAGTCACAGGTGCTATATATAAATATATAGTAGAGGAATACTACGATAATACCTACGTAAATCATCAAGAATTTCAGGCAGATAATTCCCATGCATATATCCCACTTACTCATCGCCAGTACTGATGTCTGTCTCGTGTCTCTCACTGAAGCGCCGGTAGGATTACCCCAACGCAGCCCCCAAACCCGACGTAGCTCCCTTCTTCCCCAGCAATTCCATGCAGCGTGACTTCATCCCCATCCTCAAGGAAAAATCTTTCGATGCCGTCCGCCAGCCGGACGGGTTGCTTGCCATTGCGAGTTTGTTCGAGCAAACAGCCCTGTGTACCCGGCTCCGACCATGGCCCGGAGATGGTCCCACTACCGAGGAGATCACCGGTGTTCATGTTGCAACCGGTGATGGTGTGGTGCGCAAGCATCTGGCTGAATGACCATAAGAGATTGGAGGCGTTGGTCCGCGCAAGGGTAGTGGCTACGCCTCCGGGGGGTTTCACGTCGAATCCCACACGGATGTCATAGCAATTAGCGGCTTGGGTCTCCCGCAGATACGGCAAAATGGAATCTCGGTCTCCCGGTTCTAGACCGGGGGTCCGAAGGGGCTCGAGGGCGTCCATAAGAATGACCCACGGGCTAATCGTGGTGCCGAGGTTTTTTGAGTTAAAGGGTCCCAGCGGAATGTACTCCCAGCCTTGGATGTCACGGGCTGACCAGTCGTTCATCAATACTACCCCAAAGAGATGGTTGCCTGCTTCGTTAACAGGAATTGGCTCTCCCTGCTCATTCCCCTTAGCGACGAAAACAGCTAGTTCAAGCTCAAGATCGAGGGTTCTGGTTGGGGAAAAGATGGGAATCGGGGGCCTTGCGGTTGGGTCGGGGAAGATCTGGCCCCTGGGCCGACGGATGGGTGTTCCAGAGACAACGATGGACGATGCACGGCTGTGGTAAGCCACTGGGAGATGCTTGTAGTTGGGTTGCAGGGCATCCTCCGAGCCGCGAAAAAGCGACCCGGCATTGTAAGCGTGGTTCAGACCGGCAAAAAAATCAGTGTAGTCCCCGATCTGCAAAGGCAGATGGTTGGTCACCTCGGCTAGCGGTATGAGGCTAGTTTCCCGTAGGGAAGCGTTATCTCTGAGTAATTGAGGGTAGGGCGTATTGAAGCGAAAAACGGTTTGAAGATATTCCCGAACCTGGCGGTGCAACGGGCGGCCCAGGGCTGCGAATGCATTCAGCGTGGGCTCATGGAAGACGTTGAGATGAGGCTGGATGATGGGTAACTGAGAGAAGCCGCCAGATTCGGTGAAGATCGCCAAATTCAAGGCATACTCTCCTACAGCAACAGCAGGGACGGGCGCCCCGGTCGTCTTGGTGGAGATGATTCCAAAAGGCACATTGGCCAAGGAAAACTGGGAGTCTTTGGGAATAGGAAGCCACGAGGCCATAGCGTGTTCATCCAAAACACTCTGTTCAGATGCTAGAAGTGCAATTTGTACAATGTTGAAGATGTAAAGCACAGGGAGATTTTGTTACTACGGACACACTTATCATATGAAGTAGTGATTACTGAAGGCTACATTTTGTATGTAGTAGCTGAAGACTTAAGCGACTCGGGCGGCGGGGCTTATAGAGTTGATGTGGGGTATCACGTGATCTTATCCGCAACTATGTCCATTTTACCTGAGAAAGTGCAACTTACTTTAGGCTTAGCTCCCGCTTTTGGCCTCGGTGATCAGAAACCTAAAATGGAATAATGTGCAGACTAATCCCGGAAAGGAACATTATAGTGCACTCAACATGACGATCTAGCGCCGTCTGAGTCGCTAACTGAGGTAATTAAAGACACGTAACGTAAACGGACACCTGACTGGTAAAACACCACCGGAAGGGTTTTAGAGGACGCGCTACTTCTATATAAGGGTTGGGGCCCCTTATATGGTCTAGTGTAAAGTCTGGAGACCATGAGTTCGATTCTCATCGGGAGCACAAAATTTCGCCCTTGGACACCTAGCACCGGCTAGATCTGGGGGATATTTGGTTTACCAAGGCAGGATGGGTGGGGAACATGGTCTCAGCTAGTGATTTGACGGATATAGCCCACTTCGCTAAATGAAGGAAACCCATACGTGACGGGGACTAGGGACGAGCAACCATGGACGCTTATGGAATAGAGCAGTATGTGGGTCATTAGGGGCTGCCCTAATACCAAGTCGCGCACAAAACATGTATGTAATGAACAATTGGCCACTAAGGCCTGCCCATTCCTTATGTAACTATCATTTCCTTTGTATGGGTCAGGTCTTGGTGACAGGCCGGATGCCACCCAGCTATATCAATCACCAACGGACACCTGGCCAGTTCGAACCCGCATACAAAATGCCAGTTTCTGCAGCCTTATAATCTCAACATCCACGACATATCCTGGTTTCTAATTCGGAAGTTTGTTCGTATATTGATAGTGCTACATATTAAACATGTAAGGAATTAAAAGTAATATAAATAGGCGCTGGGATGGGTGGGGTAAAAAGTTCGGTTTTGGTCGAGACGTTTAGGAAGGCCAGGAGACCGGGACACCGGGCCACGAAAATTCAGGCAACGCCAGATAGGGGCAGATACTACTTCATCTCATTAATTAAGTCTATCCTATATACGTGCAAGGAATGCTCGGATTGATTCCTAGTGTCATTGTCATCATAAATAGACAGGACCCAAGTGCACCCGTAAACTACCGGTATTGCTGCAGGCCAAGCTGAATCCTGTTTTGCAGCTTTATGTCTTAACACCCACAGCATATCCCGGTCTTCAATTTGGTGAGATAGGACTATTCATGAGACATGTGTCAAATCAGAAGTAACATAAATAGGTGCCGAAAAAAAGTTAGGTTGTGGTCGAGAGTCGAGATATCAAGCCTGGTTAGGAGTCCGGGACCCCGGACTGCCTCACGCAAGTTCGAGCAACACCAAATAAATACCTTACATACATCAACCTTTCAATATCAGAAATTATTGAAGCCATTAATTCATATATAAGATTCTCTATTAGGGCATGTCAGCCTGTTATGCCCAAGTTGACTACAGATGCTACATTTTCCTCGTAACCCGGCCTGGTCTAAATTTTCATTTCCCTCAAGATCATGCTCACCAGCATGTTCACGCTCCTGGATACGTTGCTGCCCCTCAGCACCAGTTAATGTTGGTATGTCTATGGAAATAAGTGGTACCACGTAAACTAAATCAGATTCTTCTTGTTCTTTGTTTTCGTTTCTATGCTCACAACCTTGATAACCATTGTGTGCTTAGTCATCAGCCTCCTCGCTAGTAGCTAGTACACATATAGTTTGTGGATCGCAACAGTTAAGCTCCCTCTAGTTACTATGAAATTACTTTTTGCTGCTTTTTTCTTTTTCTGCCGCTTGGCAGCTTCTCGAAGCTGGTCGATTTCTCGCCGTAAAAGAAGAGAATTTTGCATGGTAGCTTCGGCGCTTTCGATAACCTTATCAATAGTCTGGAAAAACTTTGATGGTAGGCTCTTAATTTGCATCTTTTGCCGCCCTAGTTCATGCATATTGACAGGCGTTTCCCCTAACCTAAGTGACTGATTGCTTTAGGTAGTGGGTGGTGGTGATGGTCTTTTGTCATGAACATCGACTTGGATATAAACCTGAGAACTTTTCTGAGGTTCGAAGTCCCTTGATTTTCTCTATGCTAGTTAGGAAATTACACGTTATTTATGCTAAAGACAGCAGCCTAAAATCAAAACTTGATTATCCTACAATATAATAAAGAAATACGACAGTAGTATCGGGATGTGAATGCTGCCAAGAACAAATGAGAATTCTAGAATGGGCAATTACCAAATAAGGAAATTGTTATCCGCGCTCGGCTATCCCGAGAATCCTCGGTTAGCAGGTCTAGTGGATTGCCACTACCTCTACATTCAACAGAACTATGGAGATTGATGTTGTTTACCGGCAAGGATGATATTTGGCGGCAAGGCCCAGCCGGCAGCATTGACAGCTTCGATTGCCACTACCTATTCACGACTGCCGGGTTGAACAGACTTCGCGCGGCTGTCCTTTGCTTTCTCACCAGTAACAACTCTGGCGTAGAAGTCACAACCATTTGAAATCCCGTTTCCTCAATATTGTAGATATCTCACTCAAGAATATCATATTGCTGATGGTATCATGAACACGTTTAAACCAGACTTCGATAATCTCAGGATCTTCGCATCGGGCACGTTGATAATCGTCCTTTCTGTTGTATTTGGAGTGTAATCCTAGATGACGGTTAACGTATCGAGTTACCCATTTCTCACTGATAGAGGCATTATTTTGGTTCACTTGGGCATGGAATAGTAGCTGGGCGAGATATCGTATACTTGGAAGGTGTGGTGGGGGGCTTCGTTTATCAAGATCTAGAATCCATTCTTTCAGAGTAGATTCTTCGGTATTGGTAATCTTGCGACAGTTTGCTACCACATCTCCCTTTGGTTTTATTCCTTTAACGCGTATTTTCAAAGTTGACGCAGGCATGTCAAATGCTCTTGCAACCTTATTGATCGACGTAAATTAGCCCTCGTTATAGGCTTTTAGGGCTAGATCTATTAGCCCATTGAAAGGCAGGAAAACAATATACTATGATAATAGTGGTCAAATGATGACTAGGATTTCTCGAAGTAGCTCGCGGAGACACTTAGCTAAACCGGGCCCAACTCATTACTATTACTCTTGTGATATTCGAATTGATTTGAGCATACCTTGAATGTATAAACGTTATGTTGGTGCCCTAGGCACCAGGGTTGGTCGGCTCGCTAGTTCGCTAGAGAATAGATAGCCTGGTTGGTGATCCAGGATCACCATCCACCAAATAAGCCTCCTGAAGCCTCCTGAAGCCTTCTCATGCCTTCAGTTCCATCACGTTATAATGCGTATGTTACTAGTATCTGCCTCTATCTGGCTTGCCTGGATTCTTGTGCGTAGCCCGCCGTCCCAGACTGATGTCTCGATCACAACCCAACTTTCTATCCTACCCATCTCGGCGCCTCTTTGTCTTACTCCTGATTTTATACATGTTCCATAAGTAGTCTTATCAATATATAATCCAACCGCTAAATTGGAGACCAGGATATGCTGTGGGCGTTAAGATATAAAGCTTCAAAACAGGATTCAGTCTGGCCTGCAGCAATACTAGTAGTAGCTTGCGCATGCATTCGGGCCCAGTCTATTTATGATGACAGTGATATTTGGAATCAATCTAAGCATGCCTTGCATGCACATAGATGGCCTCAATTAATGAGATGAAGTAGTACCTGCCCCTATCTGGCGTTGCCTGAATTTTCGTGGGCAGTCTGGCGTGTCTCCCGGCCAGCTTAATGTCTCGATCAGAAACCAACTTTTTATCCCACCCATCTCAGCACCTGTTTATATTACTTTTAAGATTTCTTACATGTTTAATATGCAGTCCTATCGATATACAAACGAACTTCCGAATTAGAAACTAGGTATGTTATGGGTGTTGAGATCTAAGTGGAATTTTGTATGGGGATTCAAACTGGCCAGGTGGGTGTCCGTCTATGATAGTTATGTAGTCTGCACATGTACAGTATAGTATTGTACATACATAGAACAGTTCGGTAACATATTCTGATTCAAAAGTATACCTACTCCATAAGATAACAGTAATAGCAAGAAAGGGCGTTAAGTTATAGCTTATTAATTTTACTTGGTTCATAGCAGTTATAATCGGCATCGTCCGAGCTGCTAATTATAATAGTATTGGTATATACCTAGGAATATAATGTGAGTCGCCTGCATGCAATGCGAAAGCAAAATCTGGCATTATTTCTTTCACATATCCCTAGAAAAAAGTATCCAAGGACGATTTTCCGCTGGTGGAGTAACCTATCGTCGTTTCTGCAAGGTGCGGCGGCCTTATATTCTCAGCGACCTCAAACGCCCAAGCCGAGCTACAGTAGAGCTTTTAACTATTAGTTTCAACCGGCGGTCTTAGACCCCAGCCGGCACTAGTACAAATCTGGCGTTCTAGCTTTGCCCCACCTATCCACGATAAGTAGGTTGTAGTACTACTAGTAGTATAGTAAGTTAGTATGTACATAGAATATACTATCAATAACCTAGGTATACTTACATACCAGTACAGCTAGCAGAGGTACCTATAGATAAGTAGTACGTCGTACTGAATGTGAAGTTAGATGTGGAATGTGGATGAAACTAAAACAGCTTGTTCGTAAGTCTAGGATTGAACCGGACAGGCCCTACGGGGTGTCATGTATTACTACTAATGGCTATAGCTTTAGCCTACTTACCTATCTTCCAATGTATATCATAGTAAAAAGATGCATACTTAGTATAACCTACAGCATAGAAAACACCTTACTTCCAAGTAGATTATCATAATATATTACTATATAAGTACTAGCGTGCTGTGAGAGCTAGCTAGAGCAGAGCCAGATAGAGCCCTATTCTATAATGCTGAAATACGAACGAACGAACTCTTATCGTCGTCGCGGTGACTAAATTAGTTAGAGTTGCCTATGTGGTTGAGGGACCGTCTCGTCGGATATCAACGGGGCTGTTCGATCCTCATCTGCCTTCACCAGCCGACACGCCAACTTACCTTGTCCCTAAAACGCGACCTCTTGTCTTTCTTGCCAATATCAAACAAAGCAGAGACAATATAAAGGAGAGTAAAGGGGGAAAAAAACATCTGGAGGACTGTAGCCCCATCATTTTTAGAAGAAAAGGGAAGCAACATTACAGATCGAGTCAGCTATGCCGCCTGCGACCCTCTCAGCAACTACCACCATCACGCCTTGTCATCCCTCACTCAGCGCCAATGACACCGCCGTATTGCAAGCACTCTTCGATGGCGGCGAGTCCACCCCTTCCGCGACAGCAGCAGTCACAGTCGACACTTCCCTCCCTCCTCTCCCAGATATCTCGCTGGAAGATTTCACAAAGATTCAAGCACGCGAAGTGGCCGCGATCCAGGCCGTGCAGGACAAAACCAAAAATGCGACTATTTCCAATGGAACAACGAGCCCTATAGCTAGTGACGGCACGACCCAAAGCTACAGTGAAGAATCCGAAGCAGCCGTCGAGGCCGCTATCACAGAACTTAACGCTCTAATTATCCAGCACCCGACTTATCCGTCAGCCTACGTCAACCGCGCTCAGGCACGCCGATTAATGCTAGATGCGAAGAATCCGACAGGAAATCATCATGACCTCAAACCGGATCCGAGTGCCAGTACTGCTAGCACTGTTAACAAGACGGGAGGTGGCCTAGACAGCAGCCAGCAGGAAGAACACGGGGATACAAATCTAGTAGCATTAACAATAACCGAATTGATCTTCGCCGACCTTAGCAAAGCAATTCACCTCTCTCAACCGTCTTCTCCATTAGCATTGTCGGCTATGGCTACGAGCGATTCCATATCCCCCTTCCGCGCGCGTGTTCTCGCCGACGCCCATACCTTTCGCGGGTACCTCCTTCTGCGAGCATCCAAAACTGACAGTTCACCGTCATCTATACAGCATCTCGGGAAAGACGCCCTCGAGGAGATGGCCAGTCGGGATTTTTTTGCTGCGGGACAGTATGGCAATCCGGTGGCGAAGGCTCTAGCCGTGCAGACGAATCCATATGCAAAGATGTGCGGTGCGATTGTGAAAGAAGCATTAAGGAAGGAGGTTGAAGGTGAAAACGTTTAATTTCTTTCTTTCTTTCCTTGATCTTTTCCCTTTTTTGGGGGGGGGGGAAGGGGAGGGGGAAGGGGAGGAGTCTTCGGAGCGAGGTGTACACCTAGATACATGTATCATGATCTTCGGTAACTATACGCATTATTATCATCAATAATATTACCTATCATCTATATGGTAGATACCCGACTACAGGCTCGTCGCATCTAACTTCTTTAACCTTTTTACATTTTCCTCATCCCGGTCCGCCCGACCGCATAGGGCTTTTAGGCCTCGCTGGATGTCTCTGTGTTGGATCCGCAGGTTATCCTCGCCACCAAAAGAAGGTATGTATACACATCCATACCGGTAGGTATACCAATATAGTAGAATCAATTATTTATTGTACTGCATAACTAACCTAGCGATTTGGATTAAAAAAAAAAAGAATGTAGCTCAGGTAATAAGTGGATTTGAGGCAAACCGGCTTATCTATGATCAAGTTGAGATAACCTATTCGAGGATCTGTGTGGCGATGTGGTGATAGCTGCAGCGTACAGGCTATACACTAACTTAATGGGGCATTAGAGAATCATGATTCGGAGATAAAGATAAGAATAAGAAAAGAAAAATAAAAAACGATCATATTACATACAGTGCCTGCTGTGGCGCAACCGTAATACCCACAACAGGCAAGACCTCCCTGAATTCAAACCAATCATCAAGCAGCTAGGCCCGGCGGGTGCAGAAGCCTAGAAGGGAGCCCTGCAGGATTCGAACCCGCCACCTCCGTATAACAGGGCAGAGAAACCAGGGTAGACATGCAGATCACCTCTCAGGTGATCGTTGAGTCCCCATTCGGTATGGTCTGGTGGACTCGATCCTCGGTGCGTGGGTTTAACTGAAAGGGAAGGAGACGAGAAAAGGAAAGAAAAAAGGGATCGTGATAGGATTTCATGCACCTATGTAACCGGTCCCTAACTATGATAGGTAGTGAGTCGCATATCAGATAGAATAGACTTTTCCCTGATCATTGCAAGTTGGTGATCAAGATTCATTCGAGATGCAGAATGTAGTACGTAAGTACATGTACTACCAGAAGTTACAATGATGCTAGGATGCAACGGAGATCCCCACATCTGAACCCAGAGCAATCTCGAACGTGAGGGGGGCCCTCAGGCTTATTTCAACTCCCACCTTGTCGTTGGGGGTTTTGGAAGTGTTTTTGCAGTGGACGCCAGCTCTCCTCATTGTAGCCTTGCTGCACTTTCTGGCAAGTCTTCAGGCCCCATTCGGAGATACCGACCATAAGGCAACTATCAGGAGTTCATCCTAGGTTAGTTTCACATAACCGGGTGGAGGCGCCAACTATAATAGAATACAATGACAACGGGGACGAGACCCAGAAAGATAAAAACTTGCGTACCTTTCAAACATAAACGCTAGGCTCCCGGTCCCGACTTTTTGCGGCACCAGCTCTGCCTGAGATGCCTTCTCGTGCGTGACAGCATCCGGCCCATGGGGGGTCATGACATTATGAAGGCTTGCTCCCCCAGCCCGGAAGCCATCTCCAGTCTTAGCATCGTAATCGCCGACGATCAAACCCATGAACTCGGACATCACGTTGCGGTGATACCAGGGTGGGCGAAAGGTCTTCTCAGCGACAAGCCAGCGCGGTGGGAAGATGACAAAGTCCGCGACCGCCGTTCCTGGATGGTCAGATGGGCCAGTGAGGACAGTGAAAATCGACGGATCTGGATGATCGAACGAGATAGTACCGATCGTGCTAAACCGACCCAGATCGTACTTGTATGGGTAGTAGTTCCCGTGCCAAGCCACAACGTCGAACGGAGTATGGTCTTGCGAGGCGGCGAAGAGACGATTGTTGAACTTGCTGATGACCCGGTATTCTACAATTCCCTCCTCGTCATCAAAAGCAGCTACTGGGGCCTGAAAGTCCCGTGCGTTTGCAAGACAGTTAGATCCGATAGGGCCCAGCTCGGGCAGCTGGAAGTGCCCCTGATAAAGTTCGCAGATGTAACCCCGCACAGGGCCGGATGGAAGGGTGACACGATATCTTTGAAAGAAATCAGCAGTTAATGTAAGGGGAAGAATAAGGGTAAGCCGTACCGGATCCCGCGCGGGATGACACAAATTTCGTTCGGACGGACGACTAGCTTCCCTAGTTCTGTCTGAATGTCGAGGATCCCATGCTGCGGGACGATGAGGAAATCCCCATCGGCCGAGTAGAAGGCTTCATTGCCCATGTTTTTGCCTGCAGCATATAGCAGGATGCCTAGTCCGCTCTTCATTGTTGGGTCACCCGCGCCCGCGACCACATGAAGCCCATGAACCCAATCAACCGAGTCATCCATATCAAATGGGTCCCAGCGCAGCTGGTTCGGGATATAGTGGAGCTTGTGCGCTTCCATCGTAAGACGAATGTGGTTAGCTTCAGGGTCGAGTGCCGCAAAATTTCCATGGGCTGCAGCTGGCAGAATGCGATATAGCCATGTCTGTTGGTTTTCGGCTCGCGGGGCCGTAAACGCGGTGCCAGACAGTTTCTCGGTGTAAAGACCGAAAGGATGCTTCTGGGGCGCATTGTGACCTATGGGGAGCGCTCCTTGTAGGGCCTCAGTACTGCGGTGAAAAGAAGATAGATGTCAGCCGCAAATATAGTAGTAGCTGATAGGACATACTGGTGGTAAGATCCAAAACCGTTGAGGTACTTATGCGGATCGGGCGTTGCAAACGGCGTGACCGGCATGATTCCCAGATTCTCGAACTGATAAGCTTAAGATCAAGGCTGCTATCAGGGGCTGGACGATGATCGACGGTGTGATAGAGGACACTCAGAACAGGATATGTTTCTCGTAATATGTAGATATGAGACTCTGTTAATTTGATATTCAGCCATGTCCCTTTGAAACTTTCTACTAATACGTATTAGGCGATTAATATGTAAATATCCGTGACTAGCCGAGCCGGCCCGGCGGAGGGCGGAGACACCCGTCACTGGCCGAGATGCTCGATTGGGATGTTGGCTATCATCGTATTACGAGATGCTTTGCCGAATGATTGTCCGGACAGGCCGGCTGCTAATCCAGGACTATCATCAGACGCTTGAGGCCAGCTATTTTACTGTGGGGAATGGGGGGGACAACTATTTCACAAAGCAATATGACTGGTACGGTATCAGATCATAAGGTCATCACCAGCCCTAGTCTAGGGAATGGTGTGTACCGTCATATATTTAAATACTGCAGCCTCCTTTGTCCCAGAGCTAACCAAATTCTCTATTTTATCGAACAATTACAAAAACCCGTGGTGCAACTTTGCCAAACCGCACGCGACCGCAAGAATTGAAGTCGACGTTACTCGGGACACAGCTGGAGCACACCGCAATACCCAAGGTTGATATCAGAGTAGCAGAGATGGCCCCTATTGCAATCCAACCAAGCTCCCCGCCAGTCTGCCCCGTTGAGCCTGCCAGAGATTTGTCTGGCTACCGAGGATATGACCATGTCCACTGGTATGTTGGAAACGCTAAGCAAGCTGCTACATACTATATCACTCGCATGGGATTCAACCGGGTAGCCTATCGAGGTTTAGAGACCGGATCCAAGTGTTTGTGTTCTCATGTCATCCGGAATGGAGACGTCACCTTCGTTCTCACGTCCCCGCTACGATCACTGGACCAGGTCGATCGCTTCAGCCCAAAGGAGCAGGCGCTCCTCGGAGAGATCCATCGACACCTGGAGAAGCATGGTGATGGCGTCAAGGATGTAGCCTTCCAAGTCGACTCGGTCGATGCTGTCTTCACTGCCGCCGTGAAGAATGGAGCCGTTGTCGTCTCGCCCCCGAGCGTCCTCGAAGACAAGACCGGTTGGGTGAAGATGGCCACCATTCAAACGTATGGGGATACGACACACACATTGGTTGAGAGGAAGGCCTACAATGGCTGCTTTCTTCCTGGATATCGAACGGAGGCCGAACCCTGGGACCCGGTGGCGAGTTTCCTCCCGGGCGTGCATCTCAAGCGGATCGACCATTGTGTCGGCAACCAGGACTGGAATGAGATGGACAATGTCTGCGACTAGTGAGTTGTCTGTCGGGCGGGAGATGCACGAAAGCCCATTAGGAGAGTCAGAGGAGGCTGACGCGTTCTAGTTATGAGAAAGTCCTTGGCTTTCACAGATTCTGGTCTGTAGATGACAAAGATATTTGCACGTAAGTCATGTCACGCTCTTACCAGGGGAAGACGCCATTGACGCTATCGAAACAAAAAAGGGAATTCTCCGCATTAAAAAGTGTCGTCATGGCCTCACTTAATGAGGTCGTCAAAATGCCCGTAAACGAACCGGCTAAGGGTAAGAAGCAGTCCCAGATCGAGGAATACGTCGACTTCTACAACGGTGCCGGGGTGCAGCATATCGCGTTGCTGACTAATGACATCGTCCGGGACATCACCAACCTCCGCGCACGTGGAGTCGAATTCATTAAAGTACCCGACACATACTACCAGGCGATGAAGATGCGGCTCAAGAAGGCCGGAATGGTCCTTGAAGAGGACTTTGACACCCTCCGCAGTCTCGATATCTTGATCGATTTCGATGAGGGCGGGTATCTTTTACAGTTGTTTACAAAGGTATGAATGACTATTCATTCCTTTTTACTCACACTTTGTTCCTCTCATCATCATTTTCCTCCTCTTTTCCCCGCCACCTTTGTACGAAAGAAATGTAATACTTACGTCAAATCCAGCATCTAATGGACCGCCCTACGGTATTCATTGAGATTATTCAACGACACAACTTCTCCGGCTTTGGAGCGGGCAACTTCAAATCCCTCTTCGAAGCCATCGAGCGGGAACAAGAATTAAGGGGGAATCTTGTGTGAAGTTGTGGCCCTACCAAAAAATTATTTTATTTTCTTTTTCTTTTTTTTCCTTTCTCAAAAAATTTTACTTACATGCTCATTTATGTCAGTATACGTGCTATCTATCTCATAAGTAGTATTATAGATCACTTGTTAAAAAGGTGTCGAAGCCTAAAGGTCGATCTAGGATTGGCACGTCTCGCTTAACTAGTTGTCCATACGCAAAGTCTTATCATTCATCCATACATAGTTCTTTCTCTTTTCCTAGAAGAAGCAGGCCACTTGCAACTGAAGCCGCTTCTCACATCAAAGATACAATACTTGGGAGCCTATATAAAATAGTAGGATCCGTGCTGACTCCAGCCAACAAGTTACGTAGCAAGTATCTATATACTACCTTGGCTTGATTCCCGAGCCGCGGGCTTTTATACTACCCACGTACTGTGCATGTATCAATGTCTTTAAGAGCGGTTCTAGCACTCCAAGCTTGCATCAATATCCGTATGGCAATCTTGACCCCAGACAGCCTTACTTATTAGTTATTATCATACTAGTAGTTAGAGTATTACATTGTATAACTTCATTATAGTCATGATGAGCTTAGTACTAAATAATAATAATTCTTAGGTAGCGGAGAAGAGCCGGTCAAGCGAGGAGAGTCTTCACTGAATCCGATTCTTTTTCGAATTCTCGAATTCTACAGTTACCCGATGCCAAATTAGCAGGATAAAAGATTGCCATCATAAACGGGATACGGCTACGTGACCCGGCATGTGGTACCTTCCAGTCGGATACCAGAAGTCATCTGACCCACTAGTCTATCTACATCCCTGTTTTTATCCTCCAACTACACTAAACCACACTGGCACTAGACCAGTGTATGCACAACACGACCTTGCAGCAATAACAGCCTATCTCTCAAAACTTCTGGATCGCCTTAGCGTCTATTGCATCCCATTCCTGTTCGATGGTCTCAGCTAGTTCGGCTGCCGAATTGATTCTATGGCGTCTTTTGCATATGCCGATCCCGATAAGATGCCATATATTCTCAATGAGATCGGGCTTTTGAGCAGCCCACTCCATGCGCGTCATTAGCATCGATTTCCGCCAATTTTGTATCACGCGTGGTATTTTGCGTCATCATCTTGTTAGATGGCCCCATGATTTCCCATAGCCTGTTTGTACATAGGGTACCCGTGGTCTTCAATATCATGTCGCAGTAGACCTTGCTATTCATGTTGTTGTTTGCGGGTAAAATAACCAACTTTCCCTTGTATATGTAATATATACACCTCCAAACGCCGACCATGGTACATCCTGTGACAGGTAGCCAAATCTACATGAACTAAAGATAACAGAGCTCTTGATTCAAAGTAGGTGCTATTATCAATAAAATATTAAGTATGAAGAAAGAAAGAGAAAAGTAAACAAGAAATCTATTTACATCATGAGCCGGCTTGGCCACTATTCCCTTTTCAGTAAGGTGCTGCTTGTCTCGTGATCTCGTAGGTGCGATCTTACTACTAGTCGTCACACATCCCGACTTGAAAGAAGGCAAGCGGTATTGAGGCTTGAAAGCCTCGCCCCTTTTACGCTTCACATACGTCAAAGTACGCAGTCAAAGCTCAGACGTGCTCTCGTCGGAAAAGATTGCACAACGCCAATCATCAAGACCCCGAGAGAGATGTTCTTTGGCTAATTTATACCGAGCTTGCTTATGCTTCTAATTGAGTAATGGCTTCTGGCGCGGCTTGAACGCATGTAGCTGGTTTTTGGCGAGATACCGTCGGACAGTACTGATGTGAAGCTGTTTCCCCGATCTTGACGGCGTCGACAATGCCCGGAACGTATCTCAGGGATTGTTGTTCACATGGCGAAGTAGAGTTCTTTTAGCCTCTAGTGAGCTTTGGCTTTCATCCTGGTCGCTTTGAGCCCGTCTCAATGCGTTCCGCGGTCTTGAACCGGGCGATAGATAGTGTTGCGGGGGAGATTTAGCGTACTGGCGATTTGAGGGCAGGAGAATTTTTGATCATGAAGTGTAAACACCAAGCGAAGTACCTCACCGGAATGCTCGCGCCTCGGGGCTTTTGGTTTGGTAGGCATGATGGCGTTGGGTGTTGTACACGGATCAGTAGTTGGGGGATAAAAACAGGGATGTAGATAGATTAGTCTCATGACTTCCGGTATCGAGGCGCGGGAATTTTTTGTATGTGCGGGAACCCCGGCACGGACCCCCGGAAATCTGGGGTCGGCCGAAGAACCGAACTTCATAGCCAGAATGTTGCTCAACAAGTTAAATAGTTCTCCCGTGATGACTAATACCAGCCACTTTATTGTGGTGGCCGGAACCTTAAAACTTGCCCTGAAAACCAACACAACGCCAACAATAATAACGCCACCCCAACCCATTTGACACGGGTTTAGCAGCTTTACGGTTGGTAGAGGAGCTCGAAGACGATGAAATAAAGATTCTGGAAGTATCATTTTGAAGAAAAATGGTTACTCTACAAATTTTTGCTTTGAAA
The DNA here is from genome assembly GCA_019804575.2 of Pseudotulostoma volvatum. Lineage (NCBI taxonomy): Eukaryota > Fungi > Ascomycota > Eurotiomycetes > Eurotiales > Elaphomycetaceae > Pseudotulostoma > Pseudotulostoma volvatum. The sequence goes on along the minus strand of JAHQZX020002600.1, from coordinate 17,549 downwards.
TTTTAAATTCTGCGGCGCAGGCCTGAGTTATTATTGATTAAGCAGCACGTGATTTTGGTGAGAGGATTTAAATTGAACCTCTTGACCCTCCGAGAACCTAGTATGTCACGTGATAACGTGATATCATGCCCACTCATCACGGACATATACCTTTTGGTGAGATGTTAGCTCCTTCCACTCGTGATAGCCATATACAAGTCTTTTTGCCTTTTGAACATGCCTATAACGTTCAGCGTTTTCGAACCCTCCCAGCCAAGCTCATGTTCTTTTCATCGCCGGCGTGCTCTGGTTGACCTCGAACCGAATCTATGTAATAGTGGTTATTCAATGTTTATTTATCAAACTGTATGTAAGGGACATATATAGACAAACCCGTATGATGAAGCTCTCAATCCTTTCTCTGCTCCCTGCTCCCAGCTCAATGTCACCTTGGAATCGGTAGAGGATGGATGTGTATCATTCTCCCGTGATTCCCCGGCTTCGAAACTCGACCCCAAGCTCGATTTGTCAGAGTCAGACTCAGACTCATCAGAATCAAGATCAGTCTTGTCGGACTCATAATCGGTATCAGAACGAGAGATCTCAGAATCCTGGGCCTCTAATCTTACCTTTTTCTGCCGAGAGCATTCCAGGCCTAAGCGTCTAAGATGGACTGTTCACTTATTTGGACGAGTCATGTCCGGGCCTCCTTAGATCAGTTATGCATGCAGAAACATAGAGCAGTAGCCATTTGGCTCAGATTCTCTTTCTTTTTCTCTTTTTTGGGGCCTCCCACTAATAGTACTACCTGATTACTAATCAGAAAAAAATTGAACCCTTAGGGCAAGTTTTAAGATTCCGCCAACCATATGTGTGCACTTGCTCCTCAGTATAAATGAAGAATTACTGGTAGCCATAGGTCTACCAGCTCTACATGTCTCTCAATCAATACTGACAGAAAAAGAGGTTCCGAGGTTAACTAGTATAGGGCGTCTCATCATACGTGTCAAGAGCTGTCGATCGAGTACTTACTCATATACTGACGCCTCTATAGACTAACACCCACCGGCGTCCGTAAACTCGGTGGACAAGTTAAATAGCATAGTTTCTCATCCTCCAAATGTAGAGTATAAATCAGATATAAACTAAATTACATGATAACTCTAGGAGAGCCGTCTACCTCAGCCATATCATGTTCATCCATGGCACTGTTACTGACAGTTGAAGAGAACTGCTCTGATTTTGATATCCGGTTATATGTAGTAGGACCTGCATGGTTCTTATGTATGTGGGCAGGCACTATGTACATATCACATCGCGAGAACCTACATCGGGGCGTTTACGAACCGGCAGTGTATTTTTAACTTTACAGTTCATATCTTCACCTATTATTTACTTTCCATATCTGTGATACAAAGTAGACAGGTAATTAGTTTCTTAGTTTAACATCTACTATAGTGTTTACTTTCACCATGATCACCATTATATCGTGAAGATGGGTATCAAAAATGGCCAATGAAAGAAGTTAAAGTTCACGCCTGCAGTAGAGCAGCGATAGATATAATATATGGTATATTCATATCTGGTTGCTAGATGTACCGTAGTACGTCCGTATGTATGCATTCATGCATATCTCGATATTGGTACATGTCCTACCTATGCACAGCACAGCAGGTGACAGCTGACAGGGTGGAATTCGCCTGGTGATCAGTCAAACGGCTACTAGGCGGAAGAGGGGCATGATCAAAAGACTTGAATTCGAAAGACAACCCTTCCTTGACGGTCACGTAGCAGATACACCAAGAAAGTGGAAGAGTTGTGGATACCACACCGGGTGGACCTATTTCGAAATAGAGATAGGTATATATATAATGAAGAGACGGACAAACACAAGTCCTATTGAGGTATTTTAAAAGAACAAGAAAGGGTATTAATTTGGAAATAGTATCTGAAGAAGGATTTCAAGTGCAGATCCTGTCGTAACACCGACGTGAGGCTTGTAAAGTCGTTAAGCTAGAAGACCGAGTCCGGCTCGTCCGCTGAACTTAATGCGTATGGAACTGCCCGCTTGGAATCTTAGGTCTAGGTATATATAATACGTTATGAAAGCGAAGTGTCGTACGAGATTCGACACAAGGATACCGCATACCACAACCGGGAGGAAGCTTCATGCAAAGCTGGTAAATCCGAGCTTCCGGCGCCCGAAAACATCGAAGTAGGTATCGAGTGAAGGCAGAAATATTATATAGCTCTACCATATTCATAACCATCATCATACAAGGGAAACTGGCCTTGCGATGAATTGTTCTGCCGAGGCAACCGTCGATTTGGCGTTGAACGATTGCCATACCTGTTGGAAGGCGGAGTGGTAGACGGTCTAGAAAAGTTGGCCTGGGGTGGTCGATAGCCACCGCCATTGGGGGAAAATGCGGTAGCGGATCTGGGAACGTTGGTCGGGGGCCGCCAGTCGCGCTCTCTGGCAGAAGGGGCCATAGGACCGGAAAATCCAGGGGCTGGAGGCCGCCAGCTACGCTCACCATGGGGTGCAGTAGTAGATGGTCTGGGTAGGTTGGGCAGCGGAGGTTGGTGATATCTACTCGATGGTGGAGCTGTGAAGCATCTGTCTGGGTTGGTTGGCAACGTTTGATAGCCATGATCCGGAGTGGTTATCGGGGTTGGACGATGACTAGGTGGCGCTGGTGTTTGAGCGCCAGATTCGAGGTTCCTAGACTTCGCCATGCTTAGGTTGAACGCGGCGTATCCGCCGTTCCCTCGTAGCCCAGGTGTTGCAATGCGGCTGGACGGTGTAAGAGATCCGTTGGGATTGGTGTCTCCTCGTGGCACGTCAGTATTAATGAGGGTTAAAGTCCGAGATGGGAGACCACCAGCTGGGTCATAAATTCCGTATCGTGACGGAACGGTATTAAATGGACCAGCTGGAGTACGGCGACCCGCTTGCGATTGTGGAATGAAAGCGGCGGGAGTCCGACGGCCAGGCCCCTCCGCCGGCAACGACGCCGAGGTAGCCCGAGGTTCAGCAGTCGTTGGCCGTGAAATAGGTGTATGAAACCTTGATGGGATATGCTCGCTAGGCATTGCCGGCATTGGAGGTACCGGAGAGGGCCAGGAATGGTCTAGAGGACTATAACCCGTTACGGGGGTCGAGCTTGAAAAAGCTGAAGACTGGGTTGTGGTCCTCGTTAGCGATGGCTTGTCATCAGCCAAGCTGAGGTTAGGCAAAGTCGGCTGGCGGCATAAGCCAGGTTTCTCCTCGGGCCTTGCAGTTCCTAGTCGAGAGTATGGCGGTAGAGTGCTTTGAGTCGGTTGTCGTGAGAGGGGGGTGATCAGCGACTTGTCGAAATCCTCCACGTCAGGCAGAGTTGGTGCCATGTCTTGAGGTCGAGTGGCTTTCCCAGTGCCCTCCGATTGGGTCAGACTTCTGTCTTGCAGAACAACTCCTTTATTAAGTGCCTTGTTTACCTTTTGTCTGACGATGCGTTCTAATCGGCTATTGATCTTTCGTCGGCAATATCGCTTTAGCGAGCCATCCCCGCTAGGGATATAATGGAACAGGAAAAGAAGATATAACACGACAGACAACAGCAGGCTCAGAACCGCAATAGTCCAAATGATCAACGTGAATAGCATACCAAAAAGGACGACAGTCTGTCGGTTATTCTTCGCCGTGAGCGTTTTGAGGTTCATGAAAAACTGGGAGATGAGAGATCCGGCTACTGGTGCGGCATTCTTGCCCCGTGGCATAAGATCCAGCTTGGCAACCGAATATAGAGTAAACGCATTGACAGCTTGGCGAGGGCCCTCCGCGAACACGATGCGTAACCATGCTGTGCCGTCAATTAGTCCGATTGCTCTATCACCGAACCGCATTGATGCAGGATTCCTCACCTTCAAAAGAGAAATATGAAAATAATGCTATGTAGTCAGCGCCTTTATTGCTCTTCGTCAGCTCTGCATAGACCAAGAATCTCTTCCAGCCTCCTTGTCCGACTCGAATACTCTGAACACGGGCGGCCAGGGGGTCCAAGTAACTTTCGGCGACTCCACCCGATCTTAGAACGCGGATGGTATGAAGCCACCTAATACCTAGAAGTACAAATGAAATAATGATGCAGATCGCAAAAATCCACCGGGAGATAGCGGGAGGGATAGCAGGCTTGATTTGACCTGCCCACCGGGAGTAGACCAGGAGATTGAACGCGATGAAGGTATCCACCGCATAAACCGCGATAGAAATGAGAGCAAAAATCCATAACATCAGATATGACAGGGGAGTCCAGCAGGATCTGGACTTAAAATCATCGAGATTCTAATTGGGTCGAAGACTCAGCATTCGACACATGGGCAGGGTAGACTTCATCAAAATCGACTCACGATGTAATCCCATTTCTGCTCCGCTTTCATGTCCCCAATCTTCTCTCGATCTCCGCAACACCCCATCTCGCCTGGATATGCCTGGATTGGGCGACTAAAGTTAAGCTAAAAAAATTATGATAAGTGGGAGCCCTCTAAGTGGCATCGTCTTCGGCCCTGCCGATGACCGATGGCTCGTCGGAATTTGGGATGAATCCTCAACGATCGATTCTCAAGGAGTGAAAGAGCGACAATTCGAACATGGTTTTCCAGCATAGCCATTCAACTCGTCATAGCGTGCTTGGGGCGGTAGATTTCTGAGCCAAAGTTATTTGCGCTTTGGGGGTTCATCGATCAACGGGAGCTTGAGACAAATCCAGCAATCGAGCACCACAACATTGCGCCAGGAAAAATTGCGCAAAGGCGCAAGGAAAGTTAAGGATCGAGCCCAGTATATTTAAGTCACTGGATATTGGGAACAGGCGGTATTGAGTGATTGGACTGCTCGCCGCTTTGTGAGCAAACGAACGACGCTGTTATCGAGCACGGGAAACGAAGCGCGGAGGGGTGATGCACGATGCACGGAAGGAGAGACAAGCGATCAGAAACGACTGTGGGGAGTGAAAGGTGTAGAAAAGGATGGAATATGAAACGGGAGTAAGACCACAAAGGTGTCATATCATAGAAACCGATAACGAGTGGAGCGCAAGAGGCGCCGAGGTGGGCATGCCCTGGTCCGCGGGAAGGTGGTTATTGAAACAGGGGAGGTGGTATGCATAAAGGCTAATCATCATCACTGAACTGACTGACTGACTGACTGATACCGTCCAAGATCTACGTTACGGACGGATCGTCGCTTTCTTGACAAGGGGATGGGGGGATCTCTTTCATTACGATTAACTAACGGACTAACTACATTCTTACTGATGGATGCAGAAATGAGAACCGGAGAGGATCCAATCAGATCACGGCCCTGGATGATATCATATCTCCCGCCAAGACCCACGTGCCGTCAGAAGCTTTTCCCTTTGCGGATAACGATAGTCCCTAATACTCCACGACCCTCAACTCCTAAAACATCCTGAAACTGACCGGGTCATGTTTTTCTGTATGCTAATCCGCGTTGGACCGTGGGTTCCGGACTTCCTTCTGTATGATATTAAGTACTATGCATTAGTAATTGGGTCTGGATACTACGGTAGCTAGCAGCTATAGAGCTATGGCTAATAATACCTCAAATCCCGGATGCCCGTAGATTAGCTATTTCTCTTTTGATCTTATGTGCTGCGAACTATATCATGTTTTCGTGAGTGAGGTTCGAACTTCAGCATGTCATTCCAGAGGAATCTTTTTTCTTCGGTGTGAAGAATATCTCTTGAGAAGCTGACTTAATCTCCCAGTAGTGATTTGTGAAAGTAGCTTCCGCTGTATATCGCGGCGCATATATTGCACGCTCCTACCACCCTTTACTAATTCCTAGTCTTAGTAAGGCACTAGTTACCTAGCAATGTAACTATCAATATCGTATGTACGGACTGTTCACAACTTAATACACTTTGTTCTAATTTGTTATATGGATATTGATAGTGGTAAGTATATATACACAGCCTAAGTAATTGGTCTCCCGCTAGAACTGGGTTAATATTGCGTGGTAGGAGCATGTGATGTGTGCGCTGTGTGTCATGGAAGAAGCTACTTTCACAAATACTGTAGAGATGGGGCTCATGAAAACACAGAATTCCAAATAAAGCAGTTTCTCTCGATATTCCTTGCAACTTGCAACGGTCATCTTTCTGAGTATCAGCCACTCGAGGATTCGGAGTCCGATGATGTCGACAGAATGGGCGAAGACACTGAGAACATGGAGGGATCTAGCTTCTCAGCACGATGATGCCGAATTCCTAGATTCCAAATACTATCCAAAGGAAAGTGGCGTTTCTGAAGTGACTCTGTAAGGCACCCGGTACCCGTATTTGATGTGGGACCTTTTCCTTGATAATTATTTATCCAATACAACAGACATGGTCTCATCGATCATAACGCGAGTTAACAATATTTGCTTAAAATTCCTCACACAAAGAGCTCACGATACTCGAAAATAAACAGCAATTCAAGAGAGGGAAAATCCTCTGTCGTAAAGGTGACTCAGTAGAATACATAAAGAAAGGAAAAGAATACAGGAAAGGGATGAAACATTAATATTCATTCATGTGTAGTAGGAGGGAGTGATTTGACGCGTTTCGTGATTGTAGAAGTAAAAAAGGCTGCATTGGGGTGTTTGAAGGCATTGAGTTTTCTTGGAGCAGCTTTTGAGGGTCTCCTAGTCTCTTCGCATCCTTAGACGATGCCGTAGCTCCTCTCTCAATAGAAACTTATTCACCCACTCTGGAGGGTAATTGCAACGTGCTGTGCAACAGGAAGGTGGGAAGTTGGACAGCACGGGTGAATAATGAGGCAGGGAAGTTCCACGATAGTAGATCTAGCAGTCTAGGAAAAAGCGTATTGAAACCTGCCAGGCCCCTCTTTGAGCACTAGCATTGATCCATATATACATTATATTGATGTCCTGTATTATCCAGCTTGAAAGCGAATCAACGAAATCCGACTCGGGGTAATTCGGGGTTCTTCAATAGATTGGAACGTTGTTGTTCTCCTTCCTGACTCATCTGAGAAGACAAGCGGAGATACAAAAGAAAGTAAAAATTTACCTATCCTGGTTGGCCTAGGGATCACTTCTGGAATAATAGGAAATGTTACCACTGTTGTATGGAACAGGGGAGATGGTTGTTATCCTTAGTTATATTATCTAGGCGGATGATGAGGCACATCTACCTAAAAATCCCAAAGGGAGGTTTCTTGGTTCGCCAGAGGCGGGATAGATAAACCCATCCTCGTAATTACTGGCAAAGCCGGGATAGTCTGTCTCCGAGTTCTCATTCCATTTCGGCCCTTTTTACCAATTACTCTCCAAAACTCCGAGTATGACCTGATATTTGTCATAAGTAACCCCAAGCTCACACTTCGAGCAACGCAGTTACACACCCTGTTTTATAATTCGGCTCGCTGCTTCGGACCGTCGAATGTATAGAATTATATGTATATAATTCAACAGTTCTCGTAGTCTTTTTAGAATGTCAAGGTTGCCAATATTAGTAATCTCGGCTCTATCAGTTCTTATCATAGATCCTTTGGATACGGCCTTTGCCCCCAATATTATGGAATGCCTAGCTTATGAGGCTGTTGTGATTGTTGCATTATTTAACGTCTTTAAGCGGCCGAAAGGGTGTGCCATGCCCATCTGATGAGTTGCCAACCCGCCTCTCAAGGGTCGTGAGTTCGAATCCTGTTGGAAGAAATTTAAATTCACGACCACCTGGCACATGCCCAGATTTCTGCCTCCGCTCACCGCCGGCACATGGGCTGTGAGTCGTGACATTCTACCTATGAAGATCTTTCCTTTCTCTTTTCTCTTTCTTTCCTTTCGCTTCTTGTACTTAATGTTCTATTGACATAGCACCTGATTTGAATCAAGAGCCTTTCTCTTCAGTTCATATTAGATTTGGCTGTCTATCACAGTTTAGAGGGCAAGCTACGAAAAGCTCTTCATCTCCCCGGCTTGAGGATGTGTTGAGTGCTTCACTGTAAAATGTGTAAGATGATTGTATTCTTATATAAACATGATAGTGCGTAGCTAACTAGGCGGCGAGGCAGTTATGGACAGAATTCTCACGGGCCTATACTTCTCCGAGCGCCAATCACGCACACCAAGTATACCATTTGTTCGACATTAGACCATCAGATAAGGCCTTCATGCATTGCACTTTGTAGTCACCAAATGTGCGCGCAAGGCAAGACACCCAAGGCTTTTGAAGTTTGGTACAAAGGATTCAACATCATGGGATTGGGAAAACAATAACCCGATACTAGCCTTGTATATAGCTGCACTAATAGTGAAAAAGGAGAGAAGAACAAGTAAGAAGAAAACAACCAACAACCCCTACCCGATACTATTATAATTGTACTCGTATCACCGTGGTGATACTGACAAACCCTTTTAGCTTTCTTTCTTTGTCTTGATAATTGGTTAGTATTCTGTCTCTTCGGCAGTTGGATTGGATTGGATCTGGATTAGCATACCCTTAAGTGATGAGTAAGCCGTTAGTTAGTAATAACCCTGGACCCATATGCCTTTACTGCTTCACTAAATTGTAAGCGAGACTACTAGAGCAAGGTGTTATTACCATGCTAGAGCTGGGTTGTACTCATGATGGCACGAACAATATTCTTCTGGTCCTACATACTAGCTAGATATCTGGATTCTCTAGGTCTATTGGATCCATCTAGGAAGCCAATCCAATCCATATTTGATCCAATCTTAGTCCAATCCAATAACATCACTGAGTTTCCGGCTCCAGAGCCTCGGAGATATGGTCGACCGATTTTTCATCATGATAAGAGCGATATAGCAACAGACGATCCATTGAAGGAATAGATGTGGGCGAGAGATCCAACAGACCCCATCGCCCACAAGTAATGACCGAAACTTGTTCATGGTTGGGATTGATGGAAATGAGCTTGAAGTGCAACCCTGGTCTAGTGCTTAGGGCTTAATGTTGGTGTTTCTTGTACCTCCTTTTGCAAGTAAACAAGGAGCCCGCCCTCTTATGTTCCCCGTACCCATGAGATTCAAGGTACCTGGCTGGACCTGAAGTTAACCCCCAGGGTGGGATGGTACATGCTAGCGCCAAGGTTTCCGATTCTCGACCCGTTTCACCTCTTTGCCTAGCTTCCAAATGGTGGATGTGTTGAGCTGCACCCTGTTTTTAATCAGTTTGATTACATCCTTTGTTTTTATATATTCATAAAATATATAGTTAATGCCAGAAGCGGACCAGGCTGTCCTGATCGTAACCGGATGCTGACTGGGGGTTTTGGTTGTGACGATCAGTCACACCTACGAGATCACGAGGCAAGCAGCACCTTACTGAAAGGAGAATAGTGGCCGAGCAGGCCTATGATGTAAATAGATTATTGTTTACTTTTCTCTTTCTTTCTTTCTTCATACTTAATATTTTATTGATAATAGCGCCTAACTTGAATCAAGAACTCTTTTATCTTTAGTTCATATTAGATTTGGCTAGCTGTCACATTGGTAGTCGCTCGAGGAGATGGAGCGCACACCTGAAAATCCGTCGTTAAGAGGTTCGGCGCCGATATGGCCCCCGGCCACATTTTTGAATGAATAAGGAATCCAATGTTGTAAGTAAAAGAGATTGTTAAAATTGAATAGCAATTCAAGTCATGTAAATACGCGGCCAGTAGAGCAAATCAGGCGGGTTCTGATTAAGTATATACGGTACATATCTCCAGATTCCATTACAGAGAAGACGGACAACAAGATAGATAGTCATAGAATCACTTGAAATCGTCCTCAAGCGGTATTCCCAAAACATGTATCATACTATATCGCGAACTCGTAGAGGGGCTGCTGGGGTACTCTGCATCATCCGGGCGCTTACGGGCCTTGGTAAATAAATAATAACAGCACACGAAGATATACTTAGTATAACAAAAACAGGGGCGGTGATAGGTATGATAGAATTTTTCACGAGCAGGACTAAGCGCTCGCTTGTCTTGCTACCGCTCGGACGGTCTCGTCTTGTCTTGCCTTACTAGTTATTATTAGTGCTTCGGCCCGCATTTCCGACTCACCAATTACTGAGTCTTCCATATCATAGTTACTAGTATAGTAACCAATAAATGGCTTTATTCGATTTTAGGGCAAATAATACCTATTGACTACTCCACTTCATCCGGCAGTTTGACATAACTCCAGAGAACAACACGACTACTCAGTACAGCACAACCATCTTTCATCAGGTTCATCCAGGCTAGCGATGGGTCCAAAGAACGCTTCTGTTTTTTCAACAAACAAAAATCAGGAACCCTCAACTCGTGATCAAGTGGAATCCATGCTCGCCCCCATTAATCAATCTGTCAACACGCTCATTCAGTCAATCAACTCGATGCAGGCAACGTTGCAGACAGTTGTTGAGAAATTGTCACCCAATGACAACACTTCACCTATTGACAGCAACTCAAACTCACACAGCCTAGACGCCCAGCAAGTTTTAAACACCTCAATGAACACTGCAACCAACAAACCAGCAGACTTTAAGCCGAAAGACCTGGGATACTTCGATCCATGCGACGGACCGCTCGTTGAGGTAAAGGATGGAACTCAAATTTATCATAATGTTTTCTCCTTTACGAACCGCGTCCGCGTCAAGGCACGATTCGCAAACGTCACCCAAATGCAGGAAAGACTCGATGAATGCCTTCTCAGCCGGGCAGACACTTGGTACAACCAGGAGCTTAACCACTTGCAACGCGTAGGCTTAAGAGCCGATTTTAACGGTATCGATGAGTGGTGCAAGGCCCTCGAAGCCCGATTTAGCGACCCGCCAACTCAATCATTGCGTCGTCTTGGGGCCTTGCATTACGGAATACAGGATGTCATCCAGCGAAAGGATCCCATCGATTACCTTCAGCAAATCGTACTCCATGGCATCAATAGCGGCATCGCCACCCGGGAGCACCAACAGGCAAGACTAGCTTATAATCGCCTAGATGTCCGTCTACGGATGACCTTGACGGAGCCTAAGGATGAATCTACGTTATCATCACTGATAGACCAAATCAACCAGCGAAAGTACGACTGGTTTGATCTTTATGGCAAACAGTCTCAAGCGAGCGCGCTTTTTAAAGGAGACAACTTAGGCTATCAATACGAGCGACGGAAGGAATCTCACCGTCTTAGCATACCACTTGCGAGTACAGCACGTGAGCCTTCACGCGAGCTACTGTGCGAGCAGCAAGATACTGCAAAAGAAAACCTAGGAGGGGACTCGGGGCTTCGCGGACTCCGAGACAGTTATCGACCGAGTTATAACCGAAATAAAAATCACGCTAGTGATAGTGATAGCAAGCAACCAGCGTACCGAGCAGATGATAATGAATACGGTATGTTTGATAACGAAGACGAAATTCCGGTCGCTGGCCGTCAGCAACGCGACGTAGTATCAATTGAACAGAATATTAATATGGATACCGCAGGCCTAGGTACCACCAAAAAACGAAAAACTGGCGAATTAGAGGAACGGCCATCGCCGGAGGAATTACTGCTAAGGATAGAAAAAAGGAAGGAGGAAATCGAAATGTTGAAGGGAGGGCGATTATTTGATTGAATAATGTATTTAAGGTATTATAGAGGCATCACAACGTGCCGTGTTTTCTTCGACCATGGTATTGGTCATATGATATCTCGCGAGGCAATGACATGACCTTCAGCGGTGTTAGATCCCCTTATCCTCTATGATGATAGAATGAAGAGTGACAGCCATCTCTCTTGCTGTGCATCAACCATACAATAACTATATCTCAAGGCCTCGAACAAAACCGGAATTGCATTTGCCACTACTTCCCTACATATTCGTTTCTCACTGGCTACTAAATCGCTACGCTGCCCCAGTGTTGCAGTCCTGCTACCCCTTGAATATGCCTCCACCCAAGTTACTAGAGGAGCCGCGCTTTATGGGAACCTCCCTTCCATTGAATCCTTGCTGAAAGATGTCAAGACTTTGGTAGACCGATGCTCTTCTCACGCTTCCGCAGGTTAGTCTGGGAGTTACACTAGGGACTGAGACCTAGCCAAAGACTGATGTCTTCTAAACAGCGTTCCGCTTGGATGGGAGAAGCTTGACAAATACTACCAGCTCACTGACAAGTCACCAACCTCTGTCATTGCGATTCCACTCCATCCAAAATACAAATGGCGACGGATCAAGAAGAGGTGGGAGCATTGCCCTGATTAGCAAAGCAATGCAGGTATGGTTATAGAGCCGCAATGGACATGGTACAAGTCAAAGACGGTGGAGGATCTTGCTGGCCCAGTTGATTCCAACTGGCATTATAACCGCTGAAGGACCGGGAACCAGCTAGATGAATCAGCAGACTTGCCACAGCTGGAATATTTTATGGACGAGGATTTCCACAGCAGCAATAATGAAGAGGACGCAAACCTTCTTCCGGCAAGTACAATACTTCAAAAAAAAAAAGCTCCAACGTGAGAATTGGAATCCCAGCCATGAACGCCAAACCCAAAACACTAGTGTTCAGCAGTGTAGGGAGAATGGTTCGACCTGATCGCGGACAATCGAAGGTGGATACTATATGCTGCTGCCGCCTATCTCAAGCAATGGGATAAGAGTAGGATGATCAACTAGGTCTTGGGGTGGTAGGCACCTGGTGAATACTAATTATAATGAAATATGATCGATTTGTGTTGCGATAATATGCGTGTGCGAGCACTCTAAGCCCACGTACATACTATATCATATAATGGAATAGCGTGGTCGTCCATCGGAAGGTGTGTATATTCGGCAAAAAATATCATTGGTGTATGGAGAATTAGTATAGTATTGTGTCAGTCCTATGCAAGTGGGAAATTGACAACCAAATCAATTATTCTAACGGGGAATAAAGCAGTCAATGAATGACATCCTGGACGCCATTAAACCAAGTTACCAGCATATCGAATAGATATCCATATTCGAGCAAAAATGCTCGTCGAGAATAGACTAATGCCCACTAGGTCGAGAGGAGAGATTTTACAAGAAACGCTAATAAATTTCTACTACCAGTCAGTTTAGTTGAATTTAGGTATGTCTGTGTCCTGTCATTCATTTCATACGATCTCCATCGGATTAGTTAACCTTGTTTAGTACGCAATAATCGAGTGCTAGTCGAGTCTAAAATCTCTACTTTCGACCAGTCTAAATTAGTATGCATTAGTCTACTCCCACCGAGCAATTTCGTTCAACTGTTAATCAGGAAACCGTCGTGATTCCGATCGGAGGGCCATCCATCTACCTCGAGCTTAGACCCTCGGGCCGTTCTGAGCCCGCCGAGATAAGTTCCAGCCACCATAGGCTCTCTATTACATCTAGGACAAGAAGTGATTTCTAGCAATATGATGTCCCGGATCAACCTGAAGATTCCCTCAACAATACTTTACTTAATTCATACTGTATGGATTGCATTGGTTACCTTGTGCATAGAATACATTATAAACGCTCGCCTTCTTTTTCCCTCAGCCTTGTCCCGTTTATGTATACTCCATCTAGTTTACCCTACTGATTAAGATTGACTTGAATCAACTCCAAACTGGTGATTTCTTTTCTGGAAACAGCCCAGAAGGAGGGCATTTGATGATAACAGGTGGAATTTGAAATTGATGGTAAAACTCCTCTATTTCTGCGATGACGAAAAATTCGGTCCCCCAGAACCATACTGTCTTTAGCTCCGTGGCCCCGGCCCATATGTTATAATAGAGCAGCAACATACTCTTTTCACCGCTCATCCATCACCTTGCTCCATGCACCCGCCGCATATGAACTCTTAAATTGTCCTTTCTGTTGAAGGGCATCTGGCATCCAGAGACGGAACATACTTGATAACCTCTCAATATATGGGTACTCCTCACATGCCTTTGGCAATCTGCTTTCCGGCCGAAGGGTCTCCCATAATCACAGCCTTCCCATTGACAAATTGGAGAACTTCTCGCTATATGGATAGTCTCCACATGCCCTAGGAGGTCTTCCCGGCTGAAAGGTCTCTTATCATTACAGCCTTCCCATCGACAAATTAGAGTGACAGACTGGGGAGGACTGTTCGAAACTTGTGGCCCCAAAGAATTGGCAGGGGCCCTATTATCATTGGGTGGAATCATATTCATCAAGGTAGGATCATCCTCAGATAAAGCAAAGGTCGTGTTGGACATACAAGCACTATATACGGTCAGTACATGTTGTGGTAGACCATCTAGTTGATTGTTCGTTGCACTCTTACTTGCTACCCATATCGTTATTTACATGATCTGAAAGTGCTGGCTGATTGATAACATGCATTCCTGATATGCCGATGTTATTTGAGAAGAAGCTCATTGGATAGTATGCTGCCGCCGTGTTTTCCTGGGCCGGCTCCGGGATGGCTAGCAAGCCAGAGTTAATAACATATGTGTCGGCCGTTCTTAGATCTCCATTCATTTCATTGACTCTTGTCGATGTGGGATTCCTGTCACCCCCTAATGACAGCTGGCTCCTTGTAGATATAGATTCGGGAAGAAAGTAGCCACTTAATGGAGATTCACATTGCTGGCCTACTGGTCTGTCAGGATATGTGATACTAGGTGAATCTCTGTCAGTAAGGAGAAAGCACCGTAGCTTGTCATAGAAGCGTTCTTACGCTAGGACATTGCTCTTATGTGGCTCCATTAATGCCTTGGTCTTGAGGTTAAGAATTAAGAGATAGAAAACCGGTTTAACGATGGCTTCCCGGGCTCCAGATTCCCAACTCCTCGGTATAGCATGTATAATGATGAACTAGGAGTAAGAAAATGACTGGGTTGGACCCTTAATTGTACATAGTCTGAGATCGTTCCACTTAACTACGACACTCAAAAGTTATAGAAATCGAGGCATTTATACCCTCCATTTGGCGGACTTTGTTGTTCATATGCATGAGAGTATGGGCCCCAGTTCATAATACTCTTTATGACATTTCTGTTACGGTGCTTTTTCATTCAGAACTTTTTAGGGCGGACAGGCGCGATACGGACGCCATATGCACCCAGTTTTGTTCTTCCTACATGACTCGGAGGGGCAGGCCTGGCCCCAGGTGGAGAATTCTAGGCATTCATTGGAGCCCAGCGAGGCCAACTCATTTACCTACAATACGGAAACATACTACTACGCCGAATTCCAAGCCACTCTGTCTTGTTTGTCTGTCTGTCATTCTATAGAATTCCGTATGTATACACTAGCCAATTTAGGACTAGGTGGGAGGCTAGTGTAGTGAAGAGTTCCACCACCTCTTTCCAAGTCAGATAGAACACAGAAAGAAGACACATGTTTATGAAGCTACTTAGTTCAATACCGTATTCCTACCGACAGAGAAATCTCCGAGACACGTTGGTACTGCACGTATATACATCCTACCTACATATCTCAAGCACATTCTGCTATATGTAATAATACACATAGCGGCTGTACGGGTGACGCTGTACCTCTACTAGCCTATACAGTTACAAACAGGGCCCTGCAGCTATACTCCAATGCCGGCTAGGGAATGCACCCACTCCGATCTCCTGCTTTGTAACCAACCACGGGATTTGGTCCTACTGTACATAGATATAGCGAGCTAGGGCCTAAGTCCCTGCTATGATAGTGACCGATGATCGTTAAGTAATCATAATCTATCTCGGAATCCTGAGATCCCCCTTAGCCCGATGACGCTTCATGAGCCTGACGAATAGCGTGGCGGTTGGGTCCAGAGCTCCGAATAAGCCAAGCCAAGCGGGGCTTGACCAAGGCTTGACTTGACTTGGCTAAGTCAAATCACGACAAGCGGCATGCCCACAAGCAGCCGCTGGTAGCAAGCGTAGCAGATTTTTAAGATTCTCTCCTCAGAACCGTTTGACCCTGCCTACGTTTTATTATTTATATGTGAAAAAAAGGGTCACCGCCGCAACATCAGGTTTATTCACTAATTGTCGGCGGTTCTATAATGCGGGCATATTCTGCCAGAGGAGTTAAGATTGTCAATCCAGAAGGACTAGTCCAAAGGACTAGTCCAAACGTATGGCCTTTCACGATATCCTTCCTCGAGGAGGGTTCACTACGCTTGCTACCAGCGGCTGCTTGTGGGCATGCCGCTTGTCGTGATTTGACTTAGCCAAGTCAAGTCAAGCCTTGGTCAAGCCCCGCTTGGCTTGGCTTATTCGGAGCCCTGGTTGGGTCCTATTAATGCACCATATTCCAACTCATTGGAATGATCTTTCCAGACTGCATTGATTGATGGGGTCTTTTCCCTTCTCTTATATTAGTATTTCATTTCTGGATAGGTATAATCATCTCTAGCTTGGCCATTTGCTGATGCTATTTTGGCAGATCTGCATAGACACTCCTGGCCCCACTTAGAGCTTATCTGCTTCTAACTGATGGGATACAGATACGAAGGTATGCGGGTGGCATTTCTCAAGGCTAAGGCACGCCCTGACCATAACCGATTTCGCACGAGTCAACTGAACTGATTAATACTAAAATTTTGGTACATTTCAGCACCCAATTGCATGCATTTAGGGATACAGACCGCCTCTACCGCTGATGTTTGGTTGATTATATCGAATCTATGTAGGGCACGGATGCGATGCATTGTTAGATATGCGCCGTGGTAATATGCGTTCGATTCTCGGGTTTGGTCATCCATTCGTTAGCAATCCGACTGCCCATTTATCGACCTGTGTTGCTGTTTGGCCGCAGGATTAAGATTCTTGGGGGCGATTCTCAGTACGGCCACGATCACAGCGAAATCCACCATTTGTGAGTTAACTATGTAACCGTATTTGGTGTGAAATACGTTTGGATGTTTGAGTAATTCCCCCTCCCGTTTATCATACAAGCAGTGACCGCAGCTGTGCTGTTAGGAATTCCTGAGGGTGGGTTCGGTAAGACTCTAGTATGCTTATTAATTGTGAGACGCACCTGTTAACTATTCCATTTCTAGTTAGCCTTGGCTTCATGTTTATCGCACTGTCTTTGTATATACGGCTCTGCTAGGTCAATTGAGATAAATCTTAGCAGGTTGAAGATTGGAATGTTACATAATTTGGTCAGCATTAGACTAGAATTTATAGTACAGGACATATAATACCGGGAAATGATGAAATCTGTACATCACAGCGATGAGACAATATTATTAGTAATTAGAAATAACTATAACGTATCTGCATGGAATGCGAAAGTGCCAACATAGCGAAAGTTCCACCCCATAATTCCAGAACCTGCCAGGTAGTGATAAAGATGTCTGAAGAAGACGATAGCGAGTAGCTTTTCTTAATTAAATTTTGTGGTTTCTGTGAATGTCTTTATAAAATGGGAGTGTGGTGTGGAGTGGCACTTTCGCTATGCAGATACGTTAGTAAAAGAACTAGATAAAACAAAATTTGAGTTAAAATATGATTTATTAATTTTATCGTTTTTCATTTATTATTATTATTGAATATATTTTACGCCCGATTCGGATCCCTTTTGGGCCCATGCAGGCAGCGCACTCTCTAGCTAGGACAAAACCCACGTCTC
>JAHQZX020002589.1:0-42842 GCA_019804575.2 Pseudotulostoma volvatum | reverse complement strand
AAATTTTGCGTTGAACAGAATACAGGCTCAGATCATTGAATTGCGAAAAGAGAGCAGTTCAATTCATTACCCAGACAACTATCTTTATCCTATATGCTGGGGTCTGCCATGTGAACACTATCTTCAGAGCCTGATGCGAAAGGATAAGAAGGGGAATATTTATTTCCAGTCAATCGACTTGGGGAAAATTCATCCCCGATCGAGACCGCAGTTGCTATATGCAGCGAGCATCCACAGGCTCCGTTCCCTATCCCATTGATTTCGTGAGCGAGCGCAGTTATTCGCCAGCGAAAGAATGCTTGAGGGATGACTCATTCTCGCGGCGGAGGCGCATCTTCAGTTAGATGAGATGCAAATCTTACCGAGCGGATAGAAAAACCATTGCAGCGGTTGGCAAGGAGGATATTCGTGGCGGGGATGATTAGCAACAGTTTCTTTTATAGGCCCTGTATACTCAACATAAGAAATGGAATTTCGGGCTTGGTATACTATTACTGAAGTTTGGCGTCAGCGACACTGACGGTGAGTAAATTGACATAGTGGTGAAAAATTGCAGCCGGCACTAAAGTGTTAGTAGTAACATTGGCTGTATGCGTTTTTCAGGCTTATACTAAAAAAATTTAGCGGGGTGTCCCTATCAATTCCGAAAAGGGTACTAGTATAGTACCTCCTGAATAGCTTATTAGGTAAGGTATTAATAACTAATGAAGAAAGGTTCTTGAAGACGGACCAATGAGACGGAGGAGTGTCTGGGGTGTAGGGATAAAAGTCCAAAAGTGGGGTCACTGGTTGTGAGTTACCTCTGAATCAACTACTCCAGACATACAATATTAATTAGAGTAGATATCAAAACACGCCACACCACACCACCAGCTCGCCCTGCTCTTAGTTCTTATGTCCTCTGAGACTTCTCAGTCATGAATCTTTTCTTCCTCTCGCCATAAGAGACTCTTTTCACATAGATGGCTGGGTAACAATTGGACGTAGGTAAGCTCCTTTATTCCCAGGTGAGTCTCCGGGTCCTTGGTTCTTTTTTTCCCTCACTTGGAAGTGCTCCTAGTGACACTTTTGGTAGATTCCCCTTCTCTCACTCCCCTTCCCTATCGACTGCTTTCCCCCTTTCCCATATCAGCCAGTTTCCCGGAAATTAATGGCGTCCTTCCCTCAACCATCGACACCCAAGACATCGCCAGCCCCGGACAACCAAACACCAGGAAAATGGAGACATCCTCGCCTCAATGAGATTGTCAAGCGTCAGAACGCCGCCATATTTGGGTACGGCAACATTGAGAGGCTCTTTTGGAATGGCGCTGCCCTTTTCACGACTTGGATCTTCGGGAAGGAACTGAAATCTTAGTGAGAGAATCCGTATGTGGTGGCTCGTACAGTATGACTGACTTGTCGTCTAGCACGTACCGTCTGGCATCCATGGCTCAGCTCTCGAAGTATTCAGACCTCTGCCTCTTACTTCTGCGCCTTTTTTTCCTCATCAATATCATCGCTGCTCTGTACCCCCTCTTTCGACCTAAGGATAGCTTCTCCGATATCCCTCTTACGCCCTCACAGCGTGCTCTCCTCGGTCTTGATCCGACAAACATTCCCCTAGCTCTTTCCGGTACGCAGTATGTAACGCCTCCCAGATATCGACTGTCTGCATCACGAACAGCAAGCCCAGGCAGTCGAAATACGACACCTCTATCATTGAATGAGAGCCCCTCGTGGCACGCGGCTTCCTTCTCACCATCGCCCAGTCCCCGATTTCAGAAAGCGGTTGCAAACGGGAGCAGGGAAGCGGGACGCAAACAAAGCATTGGGTCCGGTTCATTGAATTGGTCTTTTAAGGACTCGAATGGAGCATGGTCGCCTGCTTCGCCTTCACCAGTTGGAAGCAAAGGCAGCGGCCCAGGCCTGAGCAACAGGTGGTTGTATGAGCACAGTCGAAGGCATTCAGCTGGTAATAAGTTCTTCTAGATCTAATTAATCCTATAACCCGTAGCATGGCAGATTAGGTAGTTCGAGAATAGTAGACAGACTCGGGCAATGCAATAGTCAGATCATAAAAGTAAATAGTATTTAATAGACTCCCGTTTCCAGCGATGCTCCCAATCTATCACAGGGTGTAAGTCACAAGTAACCAAGATGCTGCTTAGTTATAAAAGTACGGATGTACAAGGTACCCATCCTGATATCTTGGCCTAACTTCCTTCTTAGTTACAAACATGTAAGTACCTACATACATCCAAGTCTCGCCTAAACTTTCCCCGCCGTTATCATTGTATCATATGACAACTGCCCAGAATTCATCCGTTCTAGAGAAGACAGGGACCCCGATCTCAAGATCACTCGGATCACTGCTTCAATCCACGGCACCGCTTCACACTACATGACGGCTACTATTGTCTTGTCGGCAACCTGGCTGTTTTGAAATGGGAGCCTCGCAATCCAAGCTTGTCTTCAAGCAAGGCATTTTCCGTCTCTACGAAGAGCGAGACATACCAGCTGACGATCCCTTCTGGGCCAGTGTTCGTCTGATTCTTCTCACTCAAATTCAGATTCGTCGTTTTCACTGACGTACTGAAAAGTTCTGGGAACTCCCAGAGTCGACCGAGGATGTTTTCAGTTTGTTTACTCCCGCCGATATACGAAGAACGCGCGATTCTGCACTCACGAACCTTGAGACACTTTTACTAGCGATAACTTCTCGACTTATCATCCTTCGGAATCATCCGTCTTTTCCTGATCCTGAATTTGCTCCAGAGAGAGATGCTCAGAACTGCATCCGCGTTCTCACCCGAATACTCCCCTTTATCTTTGAGGCAGAGCAGCTGGAGGAGTGGGAGGAGAGATTTTTCTGGGCCCGTCGCAAGAAGAAGACCCGTCAGGCGCAGGTCGCTGCAGAAGTGTTATTCGATGAATCCCGCGACGAAGAACAGCAACGGATCCGATCACACGAAACAGATTATGAAGATGCGAAACCGCTGGCGGAGGAGTTGATCGACACAGTATTAGACCTCTTGTTCTACACTGGCTTCACCATACCACGGCTAGCAACAGCGAAGAACAAGGTCACATATGCAATCTGGCAAAGTGGCGTAGGCTGCAACAGCTCAATGGTCTCGAGTAAGGACCTAGAAAACAACCGATGCGAAGTTCTCAGGTTGCTTCTCACTCTTACTGGGAAATCAATGTATATGCCGCCAAGTAGGTTACCACTCGAATACTGAGGGAATTCATGATAATCGATGCATACAGGCATTTTGCCGGTACAAGGGGTCAAGGCCATCACATATATTGCAACATGCCCAGACAAGCAGATTGTTCTAACACTTCTGTGTTCTTTACTGAACACCGTAAGTACATCACTGCTTGGCCTGCAATACTCTCCTCATAACCAGTAACCAGGCTATCAAATACAATCCCGCGGTATGGCGAGTTCCGTACGATCACGTTGTATGGAAAGACCCTAAGCAAATTCTTGTCATCTACTGCCTTCAGTTTCTTCTAGTGATCCTCTTATATCCAATCCCGGAAGATGGACGCGGCGTTCCCCCGAAGAATTATTATCGACATTACTTTGGTCGTCTACATAGACCACAAGATTTTCAGTTTCTCGTTGACGGGATGACCAGAATACTCAACCAACCGGTGCGCTTCGCGCCGATGTCGATTTAACACTGTCGACTTGCTAACATCCCGCCAGATGCAAGCAACAAGCTCTTACCTTCCTGGAAGCCAAACGTCTGTTAAGTGGGCTTCCGAAATGCTCATCCTATACTGGGAAGCCCTGCAGTGCAACAAGAGATTCCGGTCATTCATAATTGATTCGAATCGCTCGCATGACTTTCTAATCCTATGTATATTCTATGCTATAGAGTACGGGGGGAATCCTTCTAAACAAGGAATTGTCAAAATGTGTATATTCATTCTTCAGACGATGAGCGTCGAGCCAAATTTTGGTAAGAGCCTAAACATGAATTTTGAAGCTCAGGACACCCTACCGCAGAGCATACGTCTTCCCAATTTTCGAGGTTCATACGCGGACTATCTCATCATAGTAAGCCAATAGCCGTGAGAATCATGCGAAATAATTAAAGCTAATGACTATAGTCTATCCACACTCTCATAGCTACAAGCAAGGGGAAATTGGATGCAGTCTACCCTGCTCTGCTAGCGATCTTGAACAACATAGGCGCTTTCGTAGAGGACTTATCTGCGACCACTTGCTCGAAAATACTACAGTTGTTTGTATCGATGTCTGCACCAAGCTTTCTATTGACAAATGAGACCAACCACAGCCTCCTATTCTCCTTAGTCAGCTTCATCAACGCAATCCTCGAGCACAACTTTACAAGTGAGTAGTGTTTCTTTTTTTTTCTCCCTTTTCACCCATTCTGTCTTCTCGTTTGAGTCCTAAAACTGATAGTAGTCAGAGAATTCATGTTTGGTTTATGGGGTTCTCAGGTCCGGAAAACGGTTTCAAGCCGTCCAGGCTTTCACGCTAGAGAATGGACAGCGGGAAATTGAACGTTTGAATCAGCTAAGGAAGGCAAAGGGTGGTGCAACCGATGGTGCCATTAGTCCGTCTTCACGGTCGGTCGAGGACCTTCACGTATCAACTGGGTCGAGGCCATCACTAGGCAACATAGCGGAGAGTGGACCTTTTACGATTGGAGGGGATGGTTCTGACGATGAATCCGAGGGCCAAAACACCCCATCACAATCCTCTCCATCACTTCAAAACTCACGTACTCCCTCGATATCATCCTCGGTCGAAGACAGTGTACCACTCCAATTACAAGGGATGTCAGAGAAAGCTCGTGGCAAAATGCCTGCCGGGCAAATGTCATTCTCGAGGCAAAATAGCATAACCAGTTTAAGTAGCCATGTAGTCACAACGACGTTGGCATCACCTTCTTTTGTTCCCACTGCTGGTTGGGTGAGTCTTCATCTGCTTGCTACACTATGAGGCTCTCCTTTTAACAATAGCTGCCTAGATCGAGTCATGGTTACCCGAGCTCCCTCTTCACACCATTCTCACGATCATATCAGCGATCTCGGCTCATGTTCCGGACTCGGCTTTGCTATCATCATCCAGCCCTGAGGGGCGTACTTTGATCAACAATCTCTCCACATTTGCGGAAGAACCTCATATCCATTCCGTATTATCTGACCCTTCCCCTATTCGCGTGCATTCCTTCGAGTGGTCAGCACTGTCTCTGGGCTGGTACGAGTCGCTACTCTGGGGGTTCATCTTTTCCAGCGAAATGATTGTCGGCTCCGCTCCCGGTTCCACCCCCGGCACCGTCGGAGTTTGGAATGGCACGGGAATTAGGCTGTTTAAGGTCCAAGAAATAGCCGCGAAGGGGCCCACACTGCTTGCTCCAAAGGGGGCTGTGGATGCAGTCGGTAGCAACCTAGTTCAAAGGATTGGGAGCCTCAGCTTAAGAAGACGAAGTAGCAGCTCGCAGGATGCACAGAATGCTTCCCGATCCTCCCAAAATACTTGAAGGGGTTTAATTCCAACGCACCCAATGTCAGCAGTGAAGTGAGGAGTGTGACTTGACCTATGCCGACCTCATGAGCTGATATACCGATCGGCATTGTTTTCTTAGCGGGCGTTTGGTAATAAATATGTACATTGGAACGGGTTTCGATCTTCGTATGCCAGCCGGATATTTCATGAAGCAGAAATGTTTTATATCCCCGGCATTCGTTAAGTATCTATGTCTAATCGCCCATGCGACTCTAGTGGAATGGGTTTAAGGGAAGGGCCGAAAGCGGAAGTAAGATCGTTCTTATTCAAAGCGTAGGCACCTACCATCTATATCAAGTAATGATAGTAGGGCTTAACTCGAACTAAGTTTTCTCACATGCTCCTGCTAACATTCTCTTCCTTGCCCGACTTTATGCTTGATATCTTTCCTTCCTATTGACTTTATAAACGCAAAAGAAAAGAAGAACCAATGGACTCGACTCATATGATAAGAATTTGTCTCTAGGAATTTCATCTAGCCCATTACATTCTTCAACGTTAAGATTCTTGGCCTGTGTAAACAATACCTAGAGTATGACTCTAGACTTATGGATGACTTAATCCCACGTGACCTCGCGTAGATAGCTGTTAGATTAGTCTGCCCCTAATTAGGTTTAGTGGCGAAAATTCTTGCAAGTCAGGTGTCAAGAGACCAGTTGCCACATCCGTTTAGTACCAACTACAAAAACGCAGCCCTAGAACTGGAAGTTAATCCAGAGGCCTTTGTTACACCTGGAACTGTCGTTCGCCATCTAAGATCGCAGGGTCGATGGGGACAGTCGTAAAGTCCGCAGGACCCTCTGATCGGCTCTCATTCCATTCTGGTTGCGCACATTTAAGAGCATCGTATAGTGAGTGATTTATTGGCACGAAGAGCTTCTTCCTCGGCGGCAGTCGGGTTCCTTTGAGGATCTCGAATTGGAACCCACATTGAATCAGCGTGCCTTCTTGTCCTTTTGAGCCTGAACCCCTCTATTCCTTACTGCATCTTTTGCTTTATTTTCAGCGACTGCGATAGCCTTTTTAGGTCCCCCAAGTCTGTCGTCGGCCTCTTACCTGCACTTGTCTTTGATCTTTTGGAGTGCATCGTGGGTGAGAATTAAGCCTCCCTTGCCTAGGCTTTTCGAAGCGCCCAGTTTGCGTTTATGGGTTTGAATTGCTCCGACATGAACCTGCGCAACCTCCATCTCCTAGAGACTCCCTCGCATAAAAAAACGCCTGTAGGCTCTGTGATAACCTTGTATCGAGCGCGGGATAGCGAGCTGAGTGCATCCTGAACCCTGTTATCTATATCTCAGAGTGCCCGATGACATTCGTCATATAAAGATGGGGGTTTTAATCTAAGGAGTTCCAGTTCAGGCTCAGATTCAGAATCCTCCAGAGTTTATCAAGACCACAGTCGTTGTGTTCGATGAAATGGCGAGTCATCTTATACAAATCCCCGCGTATAATTAGACGGGGATACGCCTCATGGCCTGTCATGTTTTCATGAAACCAAGACTCTATGATTGTCCTACTAGGAACAATTACTATGGGCGGCCGTCCACAGGAATGCTCTCGATGACGGCTAGGGATAGGCGGTTCTCAGGCACTCCAACGTACATCTCTTTAATCCCAGTTGGAACTATTACTTCTTCACCAGCACAGCAAGCTATCCGGCACCCCTTCTCATCCATATTGTGTAAGCACTTCCTACCCCTCACTCCTGCGTATTCGAGCGCCGGCCGGTATTCCTTTTCGAACCATTGGAGGTCCTTCTCGGTATGCATACCCACGTGGTGCCTCGCAATAGGTTTAGTTTCGACCGTGTGAAGCTCGGTGGTGTTTTAAGTAGTTGTTATATAGAGTAAAACAGATAAAAAAGGGTTTGAATGAAGCTGTAGATCGATCTAATTTATGAGGCTAGCCAATATGGCACCATCGATATTATAGCATTATTGGCGGGTCATCAACATAATCATCAATATTCAGTAACATGTGGTATTCCCCATAGTGTTTCCACACTGTAATACTTGAAACCCTTTTGCAACCAAGTTGATCAACATGTTGACTTGTTAACCATCCCGCTCCTAGCCCATTAGGTGTTCCAAGCAATTGCTTCCCTTCCTCAGTTTCTACATCAAACTTAAGGCTCAAGAACTGGTCTGATGAGGCTTTTCTATCCTGGAAGTATATCATCGAGGCGGAAAGCACTAATGGTCAAAAATTCGATATAAAATCCCTTACGAGAGTTTTCCAGCACATGATTTTAAATGAAAAGACTGAGGCTGTTATTCAAAATGTTATGCCCGCAGGTGACCAGTTATCCCGGGCAATTATATGACCAGCTCCTGGGTTGAAAATGTTCGAGAAAGAGCCCTTCACCTAAAAACATGTATTAGCTCAAAATATAAATAATTACGTGAAATCATAAGCCTACCTCACCCTTAACCATGTACTCAGCCCTGACTTTATAATTGGAGCCTTTGGATAATAGTTGTAACTCCTTCAACGGACGACTAAGTCCAGGGACCATTTTACTAACAGCTTCAGCCTTGACGGTCCATTGAAGCTTTGACCGGGTAGCTTTTTACAGTATTCTGATATCAGCGATCCTTTTTTTTAATATCTCGCAAAGAATATCATCATTGTAATCCCTCTTGGTAACAGATGCAGGAAACTCGAAATCGTGAACATTATTGAAAGGAGTGATATTCTGAAAGGAGCCATGTTTGGGTTTAAATAGCTGAATAGAGGTGTTTGATTGATTGGCGACACCAAAGGGAACAGGCGTAAACTCCTCGGCAGGAATACTAACTAAAGAGAGATAATGTACAGATGCTGTAATGATATTTCGAGCGGGTAAGTCATATGGTAAGCCCGCAACAAAATGCCAATAAAGAAGTAAGCAGTTTGAGTAGCAGATTGTTCACTCTAACCATTGAGAGAAAAGGACGAATTGGGGCATTTGCGGTTACCATCAGTAGCATCTTGTCCTGATCGCGAGGTCTCACTATAAGATTTAAAGTCGTAGAGCGGCAACCTAGCTTGAATTCCCAAAATGCCTTTCGCTTGGTGTTCGGTGTCCCTTTTACCATCATACCCTAATATCTATATATTTACTCAGTACTAGCCTTAATAGTGTATATTATTATAATATTGTATATAATCACTCACAGTTATAACTTACTACATTTACATTACTGCTTATTGTAAAGTAATCTGTTAGGTCATAAACAAACCAAAAACATCTGTACATATTTTTAAAAGAAAGGGGCCACGCTACTAGTATTGTCTGACCCTTGTCACTATTATAGCACTGCCCGAGTTCAGGCCATCGTACCCAGTAATCATTATTGGAAGGGGAAGAGAAGGGAAGCATCGACGGCTTCATCAAAATCCGATCATTAGTAATTATTATATAGAACCGATATTAGCAAGATTTGAATACAGGCGACCGAACTTTCTTTAGCCTTCGTCGCAAACGATCCTCTTCTCCCATAGTTATCGTCCTACCTCGTACTATTCGTAATCTCTCCAGGTCGAAGCTCTCCTCGAAAAGCAGCTATGAAAAAATTTGGCTCGAGAGATGGCAACATATGTTAGGCCTGGCACGAAGTCTCTACTTAAATTTTTACACTGCCTAGGGCGTACTTAGGTCACTAGAGCATCCTAGAATGCCGTGTATTAACCAGCCAGCTTCCTAGATCCGGAATTTTGTATCTGTTTTGAAGGGACAGTTGACTGTGCTAAATACATGATATTATTGGACAAAAGAGAGTTTGCTTACTGTTCGGGATACTCTGGGTTCTTCGCTTAAAATATCATTATTTCGTAAATTGCTTTCTATAAAGTTATTACACTCAACTCACTATTACCAACAATCGTCTTCAGTATGATTTTTAGGTAAGAGATGCGTTCTAATAATGATTGGAAGTATTAGTTAGATTTTTGCTGTTTTCTAACAATCTTAACCTCGCAACCATGTTCTTGCCTCGCTAGATGGGACTTTGAGGTGTAGGCACTACTTGTGGTTCCTCTGTAAGATCCAAAGGCGCGACATTATAGTCATGTTGCATAAAGAAAGGGCTAATACCGGTAGTGGTGACATCTCTGTTATTAATAGCCAGTTGTGCAGATGGCAAAAGGCTCACCCAGTTATCCTGATTCTAGCCGGAAAAGACCCGTATATATGCCTCCGTGGTTTCACTTGCACGCTCTGGTGAACCATCAGTTTCTGGATGGGCTGTAGTGTACAGCCTTCTCGTAATACGGAATAGTTGACAGAAGCGTGTCCAACACCTCATGACAAACTGGAGCCCACGATCTGACACTATAGTAGTGGGTAGTCCATGGCATCTATAAAACACCTGAATGACCTCTCCGCTATTGTATTCGCGTCAATCTTATCCATTGATTCAAAAATGAGCCCTTTGCTCAAACGATCTGTTATGACCATGAGATTTTTGCATCCTAATGATAATGGTAATTCGGTAACAAAATCTATCAGTATTTCTCTCCATACACGATCGGGGATTGGCAATGGCTTTAATAATCATTGTCGTCGGTCTTGCCATATCATGTTAGACCTGCACCGGTCACAGTTCCTTGTGGATCGCCTGACATCGTTACCCGCTAGGCCAAAAGAAAGACCTTGCTAGGATGGCGTATGTCTGATCTCTTCCTTAGCTAAATAGGGAGGAAGCATGAATTTGTTAGCTACCGTAGGTAGGGACTCGGAGTACCTCGGCTCCCAGCCATCAAAGAT
Organism: Pseudotulostoma volvatum; assembly: GCA_019804575.2. Taxonomy (NCBI): domain Eukaryota; kingdom Fungi; phylum Ascomycota; class Eurotiomycetes; order Eurotiales; family Elaphomycetaceae; genus Pseudotulostoma; species Pseudotulostoma volvatum. The sequence continues at coordinate 32,562 of JAHQZX020002589.1, read as the reverse complement.
TTGTCACATCATGGTTACATGGTATAGTGGAGAGAAAAATAGGTAGCGGCCTCGCCACTAATGTCTAGGATACATATATTTAGTATTTACTGGTTTATGTTGTTGCTGCTGTTCCACACACAACACAACCAAAGACAATGACTATACAAGAATCAAGAACCAGCAATGTTCCTAATTATTAGTTTTTTTAGTATACAAAAACTAAATAACACTATTCCTATCTTGGATTTAGTAGCGGGTATTAGTAATAATTATTCTTATTCAGGTTTACTGGCTGGGCTAAGCTGGTTTATCGAGCACTTCTAGCCTGTCACTGGTTTATTATCTACGATGTTCATGCGACATGTATCACTGCTACATTCAGCACATTAAGATCCCTTTCCTTACTTTATATTCCGCCATACACGACGTGGATCGTACAACCCTTGGGTATCAAGCTTTCACATTGCTTCAAGCTTCGTATCAAAAGATCCTTAAAGCAAAGCCTCAATTTCAAGGATTTTATAAAGTTGGCAAAATTGAGTTCTTGCAGATCTTGCGGGATGCACGTGATAAGGCCTTTACAACTGTAGATGGGAAAGCGGCCGGGCTGTCACCTTTCAACCGGCTCGGGGTGCAGCATCGATTGATCCGGATGTCTTCGGATGGATTTGAATAGGAGCGTAATCAATTGTGATGCCCAGGTTGTCACTATCGGGGGCTCGACGCTGTATAGATGGCACTAAATGCAATACGCAAAGAAATTTTGTTGACTAGTTGTTGATATTCCGAAGTTTTTTTTTCGTCCTCTTAGAAAGCTTTTGGATTCCACCAACGATAAGCTGGTTGGAGAGAATAATCACAACTTTAAAAGTGGAGAAAGCCTGAGCTAAAAACCAAGCTTCGTTGGAAAGCCGGTTGGGTAGAAACGCCTTGGTGTAGATCCAGCGCCACGGTCATATGCAGCAGTGCTACGGGCAAACCCAGTGCCCTTATAGGAACTAGGAACTACAGGCAGACCAAACACCAAACCGTGGAACGTTTAACCCGTGAGTGATCAAAATATAAGCTGAGAACGTTCGTAAGACCATTTGATAAAGGAGGTAAGTGAACCCAGCAAAGACATGATCCCCACCTTATTTCTCTTTAGTTTGTTAATTATCTTAGATTCGTTTAACTTGAAGCTGTTTAACAATTGAATAGTAAATCCATTGGTGTGGTCCACAGATGGAGAAGCTCTAGAAACTCGTGGACACTCATCGAAGCTTCCCGCCGCTAGATAGCAAGACCTCAAGAGAAGGAACCTAGTGTACCAACGGAATCATCGATGCGTTTGCCTCCCTCCTCCACCTCAGATCTCGAACATGAGGCAATCTAGTTGTTGCTAGAGCATGGTCTTGATCCGAACTCTAGAGATAACGCTCAACGGACCCCACTATTATCGGCAGCTCTTCTGCAAGCGATAAATCAAAAAAAGAGGCATCGTCTGCTTTGTTCTGCGCAGGTTGAATGCGCACGGTTTCGCAGGCGTTTTTAGTGCCGCACTTAATAATTCAGTAAGTCTAGAATTGGCAACCTGGTAGCAAGGCGGTCGTCTACTTTAACCTGCCGGCAGGTCAGTCTCATTGTACTCCCGCTTGTCAATCAGCCATGCCCCCAAAGAGCCAGAAGAGGACGCCAATGGAGCTACAGGAGCTTGTACTCGATAAGAAAAGAGTCCAAAAGAAGAGCCGAGCGTTGATTGAGGCTGAGGGGCTTGGTGATGATAAGGCTGATGAGGGAGAATAGAGCGACAGCGATGCTGCCTCCACAATGGCTAACTAGGCTAGTAAGAAACCTCAAAAGCCTTCAAAAGACAACCCGAAGAAAGGAAATAAGTCTACACCCCCCTCTCAAGATTCGAAGATTGATGCTACCAGCAGCAGGAAGGATGGTGGTAAATTGATTATTGTGAGACTGGATCAAATATGCAAGGAGGCTAATGACTTTATAAAAAAATTCTGCCTTATTAGATTGGCCCGATTTGCCACCTTAAGAAGCTCCCCCGAAATTGAAGCTTGCTGATCGGTCAACTACAACGTCTACCGGAGCATTATGAGCAACTGACTACCATTCTTGGTAATACTCCGGTTGCAACAAGATGCTATACTATCGATGCGACCGAGATATCAGAGGGGGAAGATATTGCTATTATATCTTCAGATTTAGAGGGGGAGGTAACTAAGTCAAAGGGAACAAAGAGCCACCGGTAACAATCAATCGATCCCATAAGAGTTCTATTTCAATTCAGTCTAAAAGCACTGGTAGCTCTAAAAAGGTTCTGTTGATGCTGTTAACTACTGAAAACAGATGGCTGAGCGAGATCTTGAACGCCGAAAGAAGAGGCAGAAGAGACCAAAGGAGATTGCAGAGTCACTCTCTAATTTTAATGAGAGCTCTGCCAATATTATTAAGTCCGTCATGTTTGAATTTGCGGTAGCAAACAGCAGCCCAAGTGTAGGGCTCCTATCGAATTTATGAATTTTGAAGTTCGACGAATTCGTACGAATCGAACTCGAATTTAGCCAGATTCGATTCATAAGTTCGTAAAATTATAATCATACATAGATAATTTACCCGTATGAATTAATGTTGCTGTACACGGCTATTTTACATGCTTTTTAACCGGTTCCTTCGCCTTCAGCATATCCCTCAATATAATAATTAAAGTCCGTAGTGTATCCCCATTCATCGCAAGACGCTGTATACCAAGGATATCGTGTCCAATATTGAAGAGACGCTCGGTGTCGACTTCTAACGAAGGTATTGGAAGATAATCGCACGCCGCCTGCGCCATGAGCTTAAATTCACCTCGATTGGCGTTCCACCAGCGTAATATCCACTCTGTTTGGTCTTCCTTTGCGTTGCCTCTGTAGGCAACTCATGGGCTGTCAAGATATCGATCAATATCGGAGGTTTCGGGTGTGTCTTCGACAGATGACTGGTATGGCTCGAGGGATCGATATTCGAGGCTTTTGTATTCGTCGTTCTCTGTATTCAGAGGCAGAGAGAGCTCAGAGGGATAGGTAGACTTGAGGAACTCGTGGATTCGTTTGATCACATTGTCAGCATGAGGCATGTGGTCTTTGATCCATTGTGTCTTGATCCGGGGGTCGAGAACTGAGGCAATTAGGTAGATATCATTGTCTCGCATGAAGCTGTTATATTTCTCGAAGGTCTCAACTTCAGCTTTGACAGCATTAACGAGGGTATCGTCAAAGGCAGCATTAGTATTTGCCCTCTTTCCGCGTAATCAAGTTCAATGTAGCCTGAATTTGAATATAGGATCGAGCCGCAAGCTGGAGTGTAGGCTGTTCTCGTGAGACAAATTCTGTGTGCTCCCAAAATGGGTGTAGCAATGTACGAATATCTTCAAGTCTTTGCCAGTGCGTTGGAGGGGTAACTCCAGCCAACATTTTACCTCTTATTACGTAATAAAAGTTCGACCAATTATGAATCGAATCGAACTCTTGCAAAGTTCGTACGAATCGAACCTTTCTAAAGTTCGACTCGATTCGGTTCGATAGGAGCCCTACCCAAGTGCAAAGGCAATAGAGACTGCCGGAGGTTATGTTGACGGACTCGCTTGGTGTGGGTCACATGACTCGCAAGCAGTCCTTTGTTCCCTAAGTTCCATGTTCTGTTTTTCTTCTTTCCTTTCTATTCTTTGCCTTTGAATCCTAGATCCTAGTATATGTAGACCGCCCTATAGCTAGAATCATCAATTCAATACTTATACTTCGGACTGGGTCATTACATTATGAACCAGTCTTCTGATGAACAGAGCTTTAAAATAATTACCTTACTACAGGATGAGGCTAAGGCACACGCTTTCCTTGCTGTGGCACATACTAGGAGAACTGGGTGGCTTCAATATGCGCTTAATGAGAAGTTAGAATAGTACTGATTCTTATTCTCCTATTCTCCTAGCTATAAACTAGTGGTCTGAATGCTCTGTTAGTATGACTGTATATTTGCCACATATATTCATCCCTACCGTTCATCGGGAAGTTGTAAGCTGATTCTCGATGGCTATCTCAGTCTCTTTCAAGTCACCCTCCGAGTCCCTACCATTCTTATTGAGCTAGTTATGAAGGGGGGTAACACAAGTTTTACCTGTGTTCGAATAGAAAAGTTCTTCCTCGGTCTCACCAATTTTGAAAACGCCACTTTAACGCCCCAAAAACTCAAAAACCTGCCGGCAGATTACCCAGTTTAGCAGGTGGCAAGGGTCAAACGACTAAAAACGCCACAGCGCCCCGCCTGAAGACCGTGCACAATGTTATTAACGAGGAAAAGTAGACGATGGCCCCTTTTCACCCTTGTTAAGCTCCTGCCGGCAGGTTAGTTGCGATTTCGCGTAGGTTTCAAGCAGACAAAGCTACCTGCCGGGTTATTAACGACCTGCGTAGGAAAAAGTAGACGACGCCTTAAGGCTTTTCTCCTTAGAGTCCATGAGAGGTTCTGAGCCCGGTACATGAAGCAGAGAGCTAAAACCTTTTTGTTTCTACCGGTAGCTGATATCTAAAAGAGAAGGGGACACAACGGGTTGAGTCTGGACTCAAGTGTGAAAAGGTTGAGTGTAGAATCGAACAACACACTGAGTAATTTCCTGAACCAATCGTGCTATATCCACCCTACATCTCAAAACATACTCAGAGATCGAATTTCAAACCATAGACCTTGATATCGAAATGGAGTCCCAAAGAACACAAGCTGATTGCTTGCCTACAAGCTTCTCAAAAGAGCCCCGAATTATCGACACCTTGAAAGACCGAACTAATTACAATAGATGAGCTGCTCTGACGACAAAAATCCTTCAGCAACATGACCTGGAGCGCCTGATCGCCAAGACTACTCCACGACTTGCGGAGAGTCATAACAAGTATGAAGCATGGAGATCTTTATCAAAGAGTGTATCAACGTAGCTGGTCACTATTATGAGTGAAGATATATTTGATAGACTCTGCAGCGGTCACCAAGACTGGCGATATGCAGACGATGCATTTGATGTCATTAAATCAATTGTCATGAGATACGGCCACAACACAGCACACACCATCGTCACCCAAACAATGAAGACTATAAGGAATCATACATCGGCTTAAGCCTTGCATGACAAAGCGAAATTCTTTTAAAACTATGGATTGCGGCGCGGGTTATACAATATGCGGAGATCTGGCATCTCTGTTGGAATACACAATATGGTCCTGGTGATGTTAGATACGGCTACAGCACTGCAGCCACAGAAGTGAAGGCAGAAGGTCGTGGTTACGCGCTTATTCGATGTGATCTTGGAGATAGGAGCCATAAGGACATCATAGCCAAGGCATACTACAACCCAAAGGCGGAGGTGAATCTGTTTTCCATGGAGAGAGCAAAATACGAAGGTGGAATTTAGTACAATTCCACAAAGAACCAGCTCTTAAAAATAGATAATGATAACATTGTATGATATACGTACTACGACAGAGGAGTTGCTTGGGTTAAAACTACTCCATTAAAGAAAATCCCGAAGTGCATGACAACGGTTTTAGCAAAGTTGCCACATCGCCAATTTGCACATGCAGGACTCTCAAAACTATGGTCAACGATACAAAAGACCCGGGAATGGGGACCAAGAAGAAAGATTTTCATTGTGAGGCGTGTCATCTAGGAATAGCTTTACCGCCACAAATGAACCTCGAGTTTCTACACGATCGAAAAAAGGAAAGTTGCTATTCTAATACGATGAATACAAGGTAATCCCCCAAAGAAGAAATCGCGACCAAAAGAAGTCGACAAAAGGATAACGAAACGCAAGCGCCAGAGAGTGATATCATTGGACTAGCTTGTTGTAATAAAGGATTTATTCATTTGGGGGATATCGGAAAGTTGATGGCATATGTCATCAAAGAGTCGAATGATTCCTAAGCAAACCCTACTACTAAGTTTAGCATCTCCGTGGGGGTTTGCTACCATAGATAGTAGCTGGTATGTTTGTATGGACGCTTTGAGGCATCCTTTATTCAGCAGGCTGATATCCAAGGATAGTATCACGAAGAGCTGACTTGTGGCTGAACCGAGCTGATGGAACACGGGGGTATAAATATGAGATTGAGGATTGGGAGTTGAAGTATAAGCCTTACCTTTTTCAGATGAGCGATCGCCGAAAAACCATCTTATGCGACGCGCCCAAACCCATCTCTTATTAAGACATGTCCAACATGCACAAGTTAGTCCTTTAATTCAAGATCATATGTCAGCGCTTCCCAGCGCCCACCGTCGTTCCTCGCTATATTCCACATAGAAATTTTCCTTATCAGTTGAAAGCCCCAATATTCCTCTACTGCTAGCTCATAATCCAACAAGCTAGACCGCTTGTAAGACTCGAGTGTTGGCAAGTCAAACTCCCCACAACGCCTAAACGGGCCTTGAATAGCCCTCAAGCAGATGAGTAGTGGACTGCATGCCAAACCAATATGTAGCTAACTATCCTCTTATTTATGTACACAGGGCTTGCATTCCAGCCTGAGGCTATGTTGTTGGTCACCTCGCCCACGTGGTCTGCTAAGTCATTAGGTGATGCCTAGCAAGCAACAAAGTAACTCAGCCTGATTACGTATGTAAATATGATTGTCAGTAAATATGATAGGCGTTGGCGTATAGCTATTCTACAGTATGAGATAGGAAGTTCCTTCTCTGTTGTCTCTATTTAAATTTAACTCTAGCTATGTGTACATGTAATTATGTTTCAAAATGCCGGGAGTTTGGAACACGTTAAAGGTAGAGAGAGATGAACAGATAGGTTATTAGATTGACGTTCCATATGCAAATTGATTCCTTCACAATTTAACATCATCAAAGCGACTCAACTTGTAGATGCATCTATGATATTCGGGGTACATAACTAAATCACTACTAGTAGTAGTATTAGTACTTTTAAGGTTGTAACATGCAGACCCGATGTATGTAGCCGTAGGCTGGAGTAGTGTCTTAACATGAAGTACATAATGTACATGTACGGAGACGGGGATGGAAGTTAATACTTATGTATAGAGGTGGGCATGCCGCATAACCAACAGATTAGTATTATGGTTTTAAATGTACATAGAGAAGTAACGTAGTTCCTTCCTCGTTATGTACAGTACATTGTGGATGGCCAAGTTCCACTGGTCTTTGCTTCTACGGGCAAAAGAATCGAGTGAAATATTATCATAACTAATATTGAAGATGATAGCATGACAACTACAAACCATGGACTTTCGAGTGTTGTACGGTTCAAGAAAAAGAAAGGCAAGCTGCAGGTATCTAACGGCTCAAGTCTCCTGCCGTTGGACGGACGGGAACCTGTGTTATGATGGAACGGGAGGATACAGTGACATGTCCAAACTAATTAGAGGTTTCTAAAGTATCGTATGCATGTCTTTTGTAGGAAGGGCTGCGTTCAAAATGTCTCCGATCGATATGATTTGTGCGAAGCTGCAAACATCGAGTACAGATCATATTTGACGGAACTGCAAGTTTCAAGTTGCCAGTACTCGATGAGTGCCTTTCTTTAAAAATCTGAAGGGGACCGTGATACATATATATACAAGGTATGTCTATTAGCGCTGGGCTGCTCCAAGGAACCTTAATGTAATCTGCCGCGTCATAATATAATATGCTTTAATGGTTGGTTTTATATCATAGCTTATTATCAATGTTAACTTTCGTAGTCGATCCTACATAAGATTAAATAATAATCGAACACACCATATATCATGCATACACCAGGTCGAGCCACGCACGTTAAGAGTGCAGTCATATTCCCCATTTGTAGATCATAATAATACATGTACCTACCTGGGGTAATGTAGCTATAGGCGGTATTCGTTATATATGTGTCGGTTACCTATATACCTGACTGACAATCAGCTGCGGCGTGCCCTGGGCCCCTGAGACATTCCTGGCTCATTATTATATTCAGCGGCGAGGAAAGAAATGGGATGAAGCACGCGACCATAGCTTGCTCTGTTTGTAGGTGGGTAACCCTATTAAATGATTGACTGCTAATTATAAGCAAGCTTCCGTATGTAGTTAGTTCCTATAGAAAAATGGCATTGCACTCCGCACCAACCGCTGGTAGTAGTCTTACATGCTGGCCAGTTCACTCTTTCAGGAGTTGCCCATCAAAAAAGCATTTATTAATTAGTATGTATGTACTGTACCTATGATGGATAGTAGTTCCTGCAGGGACGACAGTAATGCAGATTGAATAGCGGGGCGTTGACCACGTTCTCATTTTTCAGTAGGATACTAAGAACTGCTCCAGAAACATTTACCGTTGTTCTCACATTAATAATACGTGGGGGTGCTCTCTAGGCAAGTTTTGCCTTTCCGTGCGTAGCTGGGGAGTTCCCTGTCGCATACATATTTTTCTGTGCATCGCGACGTCCTGAAATGCGACTGATCGACCACCTGATGGAAAGGAACCGTTCATTCAACATTAGCAGGGACTGAAGCAGTAGTGAGCGATCGAGTTGAACATCGATACAATATAATTATTATTGCGAACATACGGAGCTATGATACTTCCCTAGGTACATAAGTGGCAGCTCAGGGGCCCGATGAATGAATTGTTAATTAAAAGATTTTGTACTTAATTGCTGGGTTTGAGTGTTGATGTACATGCGTACATTATTACATACATATGTACCTACCGTAGCATTTTTATTAGTAGATTCCTTCGCACTATTATATGAATACATTAGTTAACATCCGCATGGGAACTCAAGCTCCCGTCGAGTCGACTTGCCTTCTACTACTAGTCTTTTTCCGGTACATAGCTTGGGCCGTTTTGCGGGGAAACAGTGAAATAATAACTTGATCAGCTGCGCTGGGGCCGCGTGACTTTCATGGCTTCGGGTCGATCTTTATCAAGAGTGACAAGATATCCAAGACCAAGTATACTTACCCGTACGTTTAGTTGAATGACTTGTAAATCAGCAGAGAGCTTCTTGGCGAGATTATTATTGCAGAATTGCAGAATTGCAGTGTTGATATATGATCATTGTATAATATTTAAGTATGATGTTATTTAAGTCCCCGTGCGCATGTAGAGAATCATATGATAAGTCCGTAGGAGGAGGTACCTAGTTTTATTACTGGGGTACCTAATGTATGTACATATACTAACTGGACATAGAAAAGTGCTCGGCGGCACGCTACTCTACATCCTTCTGGATTTTCCTTTCAAGGACCTTGAAATGAATGAACGAGCCATCTAATAATAATTAATGTACCATGAATTTGCTATGGATGTATGCACTAACTGCTTCTGAGTAGCTTTCCCTTGAAGAATCGAGACATGGCGTTTTTTTTAATCCATTATAGGATAACTCATGTCGGGTTCTTTGGTTCTAACTAGGTATGGAGATCCTCTTCCAGGTGAAAAATAGCCTGCGTGTAACCTGATTTCTTTCCCTGCTTCAACCTTTGGGTGAAACCGGAAGGGAAGATGCTGCTAATAGGCTACTTGCTTTTTCAATCGATCCATTCGATCGATCCCTTAGAGCCTTCCCTAACCGTGGTGGATGAAATTGAAATCTAAAATCTACTGTAGCCCCCCTTCCAACCGCTACATGGCCATTGTCACGCCTCATCAGATGTCATTGTATATGTATATAATATAAATATAATATGCATAGGTATATTTGCTACTGGGCGCTGTACCTCTGTAGTAGGCCTTAAACCTTGTGGTATCCTACATTGGACACACCGGTTCTTTGTTCTTAGAGAGCTCTCTTCTTCTAAACACACTTGACATTGACAATAACACCTATCATGTGAGCAAGACTATGGTTTTCTTGTATCACAGCTATTGAACGTTAACGACGGCCTTGCCATATACGGTATGCGATTGCCCCTTATTTCGTTAATATAGACCATAGCAGTGAAGCTATAGCGCTGGCCCACTTCTGGCTTACACTTGGCCATACGCCCCCTAGTAGCCTTCATAATGGGTCTGATTTCGACGATTTTTCCTTGCCTCAGAGCCTTTAGCGGCGCTAAAAGAAGCTTGCTGCGTACCCAAATACCAGTCGAATCTGCTGTGAAAATATACTCGAAAGATGACTCTTCTACAAGTGAAAAGCCCGCCAACGATCTCAGTAGCACCGCAACAGACATATCACCAGAACGGCAAACTTCAACGTTAACGAAGGACATATTGAATGATGCTCAGAGCGCCGACCAGAAAAAGTACTCCGACGAAGCAGTGAGTTTGGAAACGCAAGCATCATCCGATCCAATACAAGAAGCGAAAAGAGAGTCCGCTGAAGAGAGTTCTGGCCCCGTCTTACAGAATGATTCTGAAATTGAGAAGCCAGCCGTGGAAGCCATCGATGATGGTGTTGCAAGCAAGGATTCCACATGCTCGAATGGAATCGCCACTGACACCCCATTAAACGAGACAACCGCCACCGTGGATGAGAACGAATCTGCTACACTAAATGTAGTCGACGGGGAGAATACGAAACAAAACCCAGAAGATGGAATTATCGATGCTTCGTCGAATGACACAACTGCCGTCCTAGGGGAGCGGGAACCCGCCACGCAAAGTGTTGCCGAAGCAGTGAATGCGAAGCAAAATCTTGCGGGTGAGACCGCCAATGCCTCGTCGAACGAGGCAATCGCCATCCCAGATAACCAGGAACCTGCTACACGGCGCATAGTCGACGCTGGGAATGTGAAGCAAAACCCTGCCGATGGCATAGCCAATGCCTCGTCGAACGAGATAGTCGCCGTCCCCGACGAGAAGGAGCCTGCCACACAAAATGTAATCGACAATCCGACTACTAGATCGCAGAGCCTAGTTGAGAAGACTGAGGATGCAAAGCAAAATCCCGCAGATGGATTCGATTCATTGATTCCAGTGCCTGCCACTAAGGAGGAAGAGAAGCCATTGATTCAACATATTGAGACAGGCAAGGAAACAACGAGCAAGAGACTGTCTCTTGTGCGCATGTTTAGTAAACGATTGTCCATAAAGCCGGAAATCACTCTGAAGGCGAGCCATCGTTCTCCCAAGACACACCAGCCCATTTCACCCATCAGCGAGTCATCGTCAAAGGGGTCTGATCTGGGTACGCTTAACGAGAAAGACATCGATGATATCCCTATGGATCTCAAAGTAGAGGGCCGAAAGTGGCGGGAAGGTGATAATGATTCTTTATACTGCTATTAAACCGGGCTTATCTCATTCTCAACTGGTCATTCTTCCTATTTTTCCCCCGGTCTTTTATCCTCTTTATCCCCTGCCTCGCCCCCTCTTTCACCTTGTCCTTCTCTTCTACCTGTCCCCCGGTGGACTGACATGGTAGAGAGCAGCGAAACAAGGACTGGGTCTCATAGGAGACTGAAGAATTACTGAACATTTGAAGCTGGAAATGGCTGGCCGCATTCTTCCTTCTTTGTCGATATCTCTGGCTTTTCTTTTATCATTCTGTAACCGTCGATTTCGGTTTTGTGGGTAGTAAGGAACGGATTCATCACTTGTATAGGGTGGCTGACTATTAGGTACTAATTTCATACCAGTGAGGGAGTGCGCTTCCATCACACCTAATTATTGACATGGGTCATGGTTTTCTCTTTCCGCTGTTATGCACTTTCCCTTTTCTTTGAATTGTTGCTGTATACCGTCATGTGCGACTGTTTGATTTGCGCTCCACATGTGTAACTGAAAACCGATGCCTCTCTCTGTAATGTTACTCTGGATTAATTTAATAAAAAAGTTGTAAGCTGCATACTATGGATAGATGATGATCTGATCCGTATTCGAAGACTTAGTCTTCTGCATGCGATTCTTTCGTTCTTTAGATATGATATTTCCATCCACTACATACATATACGGAGTAGTTTGGTTTGTATTACCTTTGATCTTGGTGGCTTGGCTGGCAACAACATTTTCCCGGTCCGCTGCCTTCAGTAAATTTAATCCCAGTCCCTGGATCACAATCTGTTGAACCTTCTTCTTCTTCTTCTTCTTCTTGATCACAATTTATTGTCATGGGGAAGCACTTGCTGTTTTATTTTAATATTCCAAGGCGATCATTATCATTCAACTTGCGCTATCTATCCACGCCGGCTTTTCACCCTGCTAATGACCTGTGCTCAAATCCATCACCATCAGGAAGATACACTACTGCTTCCAGCCGTGAAATGGACTCTTTCGCTCCTAGCGAGCCCTCCCGGACAGGCGCCCGTGTTGAGTATATGCCTCTTGAGGATGTGGAGAATCTTGAGCGTTATCGACTTGGAGGTTACCATCCCATAGTTATTGGGGATTGTCTTCATAACCGTTATGATGTCGTGCATAAACTTGGTTTTGGTACGTACTCGACAATTTGGTTAGCAAGGGATAAGAAAGTCAAAAAATATGTGGCCGTCAAGATCGCGATTGCTGAAGGAGATATACAGGGGAGCAAAATTTTGGGTTCCCTTGGATTCCCAAATACAGAGCACGAGCCACACCCTGGAAAAACTCTGATACCTCGAGTATTGGATGAGTTTGACCTTGGTGGACCTAATGGCAAACATAGATGTCTTGTCACAGAGCCAGGAATGATGAGTCTAGCCGATGCTAAGGATGCATCATATACCAGACTTTTCCAATTGCCAGTAGCCAAAGCCATCATGCCCAAATTATACAAGCTGTTGCCTTCTTACATCATCGGGGGATAGTTCATTCTGGTATGTAATTCATTATTGGATTTGCTCGATTGATGAACTCAGTGGTCTTTCCTAATGAATCAAATTCATTACAGATCTCCATGCTGGGAACATTCTGCTTCGTTTACCAAAGAGTATAGACGAGCTCTCTCCCGAACAATTATACGAACAATACGGTCAGCCTAATATCGAGCCTATTGTGCGTCTTGATGGCAAACCACTTCCTGAGGGAGTTCCTTCTCATGGTGTCGTGCCTATCTGGCTTGGCAAAGCAAGCGAGCTTGTGACGCTCTCTGAAGCCAAAATTATTCTCACTGATTTTGGAGAGGCATTTCTACCATCCATCACCGCACGAAATTATTCCAGTACACCAGCCATTCTGGTTCCTCCAGAGGTCTATTTTTTACCACACCAACCCATGTCATTTCCTTCTGATATATGGACCCTTGCATGCACACTTTGGGATATTATTGGACAAAGGCCACTTTTTGAAGGATTTAATCCATCTAAAGACTGGATGATAAGAGAACATGTTGATTCCATTGGCAAGTTACCATGTGACTGGTGGAAGAGATGGGATGCACGGCAGAGGTGGTTTGCTGAGGAGGGGGGAAGAATTCATGGAGAGTCAGGCAGGTCGTTAGCGGACCGGTTCGATGATTCCGTGCAGGAGCCGCGGCGAGAACACGCAGTTGAAGATTTTGGAGAAGCCGAGAAGACTGCCATATTCGCTATGTTCAAGGGCATGTTAGCATTTAGGCCTGAGGAGAGGCTGACTGCTGCACAAATCATTGACTCTGAGTGGATGCTAAGGTGGGCTCTTCTAGTGCTTGAAAGAAAAGTAGCCACGTAATGTGTGGCATGGTTATCGGCGGATTCAGGCACGGGGAGGGCAGGCCCATACGGTTGAAAAATACGGCATGGTGGACAAGAACTTTTTGACGGATGCTGTATCTGTGTCCTGAGACTCCCAGCACGTCACTCAGTCCTCGAAAGGAGACGCGACCGTGGCTGTTAAGATCAAACCCCCAGTCCAGAACGACTTCGAACAAAACTCTTGCTAGGCTCGCGTTTTAAGTCTTTACTCCCACTAGACAAGGTGGATGCAGGCTTCAGAATCGGAGAATTGGGGACTGGGAACGAGTTAACGGCCCTGTCACGTGCCAGGGATCACGATGGTTGGTGCCCCGCGGCCGATTCAGGACCAAACCGAAATTCGCAACTGGATTTACCATACCTGAGTTGTCATCGATTCAAATTCTTTCATTTTGTTTGGATTAGTCGAGAAGGGAAAGGAGTATAGGTTTGTTAATGACTCCGTATATTATATGATGCTTTCAATCCTACGAACTCAAACAGTACCCATTCTAACTATATTTCTAGTACACTTGGATAGACCCTTGACTCCTTCCTGGAAACTGTTCCGCGAAGGATCTTGTAACTTCCGACCAAGGTAGTTTCTGGTCTTTCCTTAATCTTGTCAAAAGGTCGTCTTCCTCCTCTGCGACCATGGCATGCCCTTCCTGGAGCTTCCTTGGGCCGCGCTGCAATCGCCCTGACTTTGTTCTATCTCATGTAGGGACATCAAGCGACTAGTTGACTGTAAATTTCCATCTTTACATGTTGTTGACCCAGCGTCAGGGATGCAACGTGGCAGGGCACTTTCGAACAGCCAAGAAAGAAATTGCAAACGTTTATCAAGTGGTAGAGACAGGAAATAAGAGCGAAAGGCGGTGAAGGAATCTTCTCTTGTTGGCAATGCAGAGGGAACTCGAAGCTGTTTGGAAGCTCGTCCTTTTGATCGCTGCGCCTTTCGCTTGTAATTTGTAGACCGTTTTGGAGCTATAAGGCTGTCACCTTGCTTGACGGTAAGAGTGAAACAACTAAGGCATAGAGAACAAACCAGGCATATCCTCATAGAATCCGGGAGAAGAAGCAATCTCTGTGGAAACAGACTCCCAGTCCTCCTCACCCAAGGATTGCCTGTATGTGGCTTCCTCAGAGATGTCCTCGTAGAATCTGGGAGAGGTGATCTCTGCGACAACAGTTTCTACATCACATCCAACACCCGAGGATTGGCTGTGTGTAGCTTCCTCGGACATGTCATCGTCATCAATTGTGATGGGGTTCTCCCTTGAGCCAAGAGGAATATCGAATCTCACTTGACGGGATGCCATGTCGACTGAGTTGTACTGAAGGCTGGGGAGAAGAAGATAGAAAGTTCAATTGTACTCTACCAATTCTGGATGGGGACGAGGCGCCTTTTATGTTCGTCTCGCCCCAACAAACAATTAATAGGCGCTCCTCGCGGCCCAGAGAGAAAGGATGCTATCTATAAATTGTGCCCTGCCGTGGTGTTTCAACCATCCCATGGTTGATGCAGGTCAGTGTCCCTGTGCTCCAATTACCAACCAATATTTAGCCGTCAGAAGCGGCGAAGCAGGGTCAGTTAGGAGGAACGTCGCTCCAGCAAGGGCAATCGGTTGGATGAGGGATGCTTATACCATGTATGGCTCTGGTGTGAGATGAAGCTGGATCAGTCTCTCTGTGCCAACCAATTCCCTGTTCCCTGTCCAACTCAGGCCGCAACTAAATTTCGCTGGCGGCTCGATATTCGAAATGTTGATAATATTGACACATCTGCATCTCCGATCAGTTTCCCGCACCGACAGATTCCTTGGATTTCCGGAGTCACCACAGTTCATAGAGTGTTGAAGACAGTGTTGATCATTGCTTGAGATTCTGTGGTGTTACCCTGAGTTCTGAGAGTTCTCCTTGGAAACATATGGCAATGTCCTGTCCCTAGAACAGCCCTTCGTAATTCCTGCCACCGGGCCAACCAATTCCTTGACTTAGGCCAGAAGGCGAAGCCGGATTGTTACCCCTGCTGGCTCGATCGGTTAACACCGGCCATGGTGATGCAAGTGTCCCCAATCAATTCTTCTGTACCAATCAATTCCAAGTCTATATGCGGGGCCGGGGTTGTAACCGAACACGAGAGTTCGCACTGTGCAGTTCCAATAGCGCGGTGAAATCCGTATATTCCCCCGTCCTTTTACGGGCCGTCCACAGCCTTTGGCGTTTCCAATGGCGCAATTTGAAACCTTATGCCCATCTTGCTTCGAATGGTGGATAAGGAATGAGAATCACTCCATTCCCTGGTTGATGTTCGTGGAAGGAGCGCATCTTGGACCTTGAGACAGGGTTCTTTTTTTCCTCGTTTCTTCCCTCGATCGGAAGTATCGCGTACGGCTCGGCGACGTTGATACCGGGATAGTGAACTCCATGGAGCAAAAAAACGGGTATTTAGCTAGATCATCATCTATCATTAGCAGAATCCAAGAGCATGGATAATTGGCCATATCACCGGGAGGATTGCGCAGTCAATCTGACATCACAACAACAGTAAGGGGGTGGCGCAATGCACGGGAATGGATCAATAGCAGAAATGCCTCACCAAGTCATGGAAATTGAGGAAGCGTGAGAGTGCTCTTCCCTGGCATAGACCAGGAGACCAAGAAGGATCGTTACCCCCGCCGACTTGATCCGTGAACACCTGCCTCAGTGACGCAGCAGGGTCCTGTGCCAACCAATTCCAAGCCTAATGTAGGGGGCGAAGTCGTAGTCAACCACCAGAGTTCACTAAACAGCTTCCATGGCGCGACAATATCCCAAACGTTCGAAAAATACTGCTTCGGACGGCGGATAAGGCATGAGAATTACTCTACCCCAAAGTTGATGTCGTGGAAGGAGCGCGTCTTGCGAGACTGGGTTCATTCTACCCTTCTTTCCTTGTTTCCTTCATCGATCAGAAGCGTCGCATACAGCTCGGCATTGACATTGGCACGGTAAACTCCATGGTGAAGAAAATTGGGCAGAATCAGCTAAACAAACATCTATTATTAGAAAAATCCAGGAGGAGGAGCGATCGGCGATACCACCTAAAATATCGAAGCGTAGCTGGTCGGGTATTACGATTGCATAAAAGGGGGTGGCGCAATACACAGGCACAGATCAATAGCAAAAAATGCCTCACCAAAATCTCGGACACTGGGGAAAAGAAAAGAAGAACGAGCGAGAAATTGAAGCAGGCGATGGAGGGCGACTTTATAGAGCACGCACGATGATGCCAAGCAGCGACGGGACGCCTTTCCCGAATAGGAACGCTATACTATTTCCGGTAATTCACCGTCACCCAGAGTACGGTATAGGGCGGTGAGTACAAGTATAAAACAGTACATAGATTACATAGTAGCGAAAGATTGAAGAATCCTATCATCATAGTATCGTAGTACTTTGAGCGTAATCGTAATAATGAATGCATATATAGTTATATACTATAACTAGATGTATACTTGTTGGCCCCTGTTTTTTTTTGATTTGTTACCCGGTTGGTTAGGAACCTGGTACTGGACTAGATCGAGTCTAGCGCGCCCCATTCACTAAAAATCCCCAGCTGACCATTCGGTACTAACCTTAGGTAAGTAATGCTCCACAGCATTTGGTGACACTCTTGTATTGTGCGCGGATGTCCCGTAGAGACGACGGTTGATTCGCCCTACTTAATTTCTTTCCTTTGTCTTCATTCATGCTTGAATCCTTTTGCTAATACAGGATGGCTACGCACGCCCCGTTGAATCTCGAAGATCATCCCCGCACTGATCAGATGCTGCAGAGGAGTTCATTGTCCCCGCGTTCCCAATCTCAATCGGAGGTCTCGAAAGAGGAGGAACTACCCCCTCAAAGCGAGCCAGAGATCGGGGAAGAGACCGCCCCGGGAGACCCGGCTGAAGGGGAACGTGAGAAGACTGCAGGTTCTGCGTCACCATCGCCAGACGAGGAGATCCCACCGCTTCCCAACGAGGCACCTCCGGGCCGGGTCGAGGATGATGGATGGGAGCCTATCTGGGATGGCAACGCACAGGCTTACTACTTCTACAACCGCTTTACCGGAGTCTCCCAGTGGGAGAACCCCCGGGTGCCAGGCGTACCTCAAAGAGGACCGGCTGACGAAGTCGGTGATCTGACCGCTACGACAGCCCCAGCTTCGAGGCCCGTGGCAGGCGGCTATAATCCAGCTATCCATGGCGACTACGACCCAACGGCACCGTATGCCAAGCAGTACGAGCTACAGGCATCACAACCACCCTCCGGTCATCATGGAAGTTCAAGTTCGGGGTCGGGTTCCAACTACGATGCGACCGGGGTATTCAACCGGTTCACAGGCAAGTGGCAGCCCTCATGGCTGACGCCGGAGAACTTCAACGATGAAAACAAAGCCCGACGTCAGCTGAGCGCGTTTTTCGATGTCGACGCCGCTGCCAATAGTCACGATGGGAGAAGCTTGAAAGCTGAGCGGAGTGGGAAGAAACTGACCAAGAAGGAATTGAAAGCGTTCAAAGAAAAGAGACGAGAACGAAAAGAAGAAAAACGAAGAGCCTGGTTACGCGACTGAACTGTACTTCGAGCTCTTCGCTCTCTGTCCCCTTAGATACTCCTACATACGTCAAACGAGGTTGGACTCGGCTTCCTTTTTGTGCTGTCATCTACACGACTTTTCTTTCCCTTTTTTTGTTTATTCTCTTCTTCCCTTGGGGGGAGGATGAACATTGCACTTGGGCGTTGTCGATTTATGGGGCCCGACTATTGTCAACTATTGTATTACTGCATAGATATGGAGTTCTGGCCATCTTTCCCTCATGGATCCATCCATTCCCCGGATAGGTGAGAGGAAGTAGAATGAATAGAAAGTAACTCTCGAAATTTTAGGCCGATTTTCTTTTCTCTTTTTTTTTTTTTTTTTTTTTAACATGAAATCCCAACAAGTGATACGATTATTAATAAATTAGGATCACTGCCCAAATTGGCTATGATACATGTACTGGACCAACACCCATCACAAGACTCCCCGCTTTCTTTGCCGCCCACATATGGTCCGCTCCGCTTGTCATATTACTTTTACATATGTATATGTACATAGTGGAGGCGAGACGCCCGCACGGATAGAGGGGAGAAGCGTGTGGTCATGTTCTGCCCCAATCTCACCAGCAAAAACCGCATGCTAGCTGATGCTGACACCACGGGCTACGGCAAGAGTCACATCATAGCTCATCAATGACTGAGGCTGCTCTGGCCGCTGAAGTGCGGGGGAGGATCTGTGGACTGTGCAGGAGTGGAGATAGCTGGCTCATGGACGCAGTAGGTGATCACTAGGGGTAAACGAAGCTGGGGGGGAGGACGGGCAGTGGCTTTGCTATGTCCCCTTGCAAGGGTGTTGGCATGTGAGGTTTTGTTCTAACTAGGGAGTACGCCACTTTGAAAGGTATCTGAATCGGGCGTAAAAATATATACATCACAAATCATGAGAATTAATTAGTCTGGGGAAGAAGATATCGCGTTAGAAGTTTCGAATATAAAAAAGCTCATTGATAACCTACCTAAACAGCCAATAACAAGGAGTCGGAGAATAAAGCTCACTTATCAAGTGCATTGAAGCCTTCATCTTTTTTAGTTCATTTTCCTTCCGTAGGCCTCTAGACTTTCTAGGTTTATGTTTAGACAAGCCATGGTCTAACAATATATTTTATGACTCCCTTTTGGGATTCTACTTGTAGTTAGTTAGCTATGGTATATGAAATTTTTGAATCGGCGGGTAATAGCCATAAGATAAGAGGATTGCTCAAGAGCATTCAATTACCTTTTTAGTGAGATAGTGCTGAAGTGTTGCTTTGCCCTGTTGTTCTTGTCGACACTGTTGTACGTGACTTTTTATTTCGGGGTCAGTCCATATCGAAATAAGCGTGATTCCAATAATAGGTACAAGTTGTAACAACATACCTACCTAGGAAAATATTATATTATCGAACCACCTGGTACATACCAAAATGGGTAGCAAGTCTAGACCTGTTGAAAAGAAACTGTAAGAGCGTCATGGGGCTTAATGGATCCATCCTATGTCTTCCCGGGCAAATTTTTACGATGGGGGTAACTTAGTTAAATAGATGACCCTGGCTTCTATCATAGTTGCTGCCAAGCAAACCGAAGACTATCCATTCTGCTCTTTTTGCGCCGTTCATCTTTTCCGTACCTAAGACAGGTATTTAGGTCGGCTAGTGATACTGATAGACCCTTAGGGGACGGTTAACATAAAAATTCTAGTCGCTTCCATCACATCAACCCAAAGATTTAGATCTGACGGTATTGTATGAGAATCACTTGCCCAAACACATCCTCACTGGTCACTAGGGTCCATGGAAACGCTATCTAGTATCACTCAAAACAGGATTAATAGGTGTCTTCGACAATAGCCCTTAGGGTCTTGTTTTTAACCCAGACATTGTCAATGAATGGCCAGTATTGTATATTGCTCCATGGAGAGAACAGCATCGATCTCATCTTCTCGAGATCTGGGCGACGTCCCGAGAACATTGGCCGGTGGCGGGGAACGCGAATGAATGATTTGGGGAATCCAATCTTCGGCATTCTAACCAATGTTTTTCGCACTGAGACAATGATCCCTCAGCCTTAATGATCATATGCAAGATCAACAGGGATCATGGGGAAAAAAGACGCGCTACACCCCAAATAATTTGGGTTAGGGTGGTTTCATTAATTATGCGCGCGGGAGCGGCTATTGCGGCGGAAAAAACGTGACAATTCCACTAAACATTTTGGGTTTAGCTACCACCTAATATTTCCAAAAACTTGTCAGTGAGCTTGCTTTCCAAGGACTTTTATTATTAACCTACTCTATTCAACAGCTTAAAGGGGTTAAGTCCAGAATTATTGGGTCTTAGGTATGTTTTTAATCTATTGACTAAGTTATCATAACTATAGTTAGTTATAACTATATAAAACTCTACATATGGTTCAATTCCCCTTTTTGCTCTGTTATATTTATACTGGTATCTTTTCCTTTTTTACACATACGATTCAAGCCAATAATGATGGTTTTCAATGGATGCCCCATGTATATATATATATATATACATATGCTAGTACTATTCTTCCCCTTTTTCATCCTATGATATGTCGAGATTATGCCTATCTTAAGTATGATCCTTAACTACTATATACGTGAATATTTTCAATGCAAGTACTTGCATCACATGAGTGTTAGAAATTTTGTCTGATCCTTGATGTTCAAAGTTCGGACCTTACCTGTCACAGCGGCAATACATAATATGATGCTGTGTGTGGAAAAAAAACAAAAAAACAAAAAACCATCTGCTAACAGATTTATAGTAGAGGGATACTTTCTAGACAAGTTATTATCCTTCAGCAGTGAGAGAGACAAGGTACTTTATCTTGGGCGTGTGAATCGGTGATCACACTTTACATCTTTCTGTTTGGAGCGAGGGAGCTCCTGGCATAGTATACCTGCAAAGTACATATATTATTAATTTATTACCAATCGGACCTGTCATCCTAGAATATTCCTCGCACGAACAAGAAGAACCTTTGTGTGTATTTGGTATTTTCTTTTACGGTGGGTAAGGCGGGGAGAAAAAAAGAAGAGATATTTATCCGCAGCAAGGGGGAAGAACAATGTCATCTTCAAATTTGAGACCCCTTCCTATTACACTGTCACCCGATGAGATCGATGAGCTTATCTACGACGCCCGATCAAACGATCTGGACGCGCTCAAGACCGAAATCGAGATATTAAGCAAGAAATACAACTGCTCTGCTTCGTCCATTATATTCTCTGCTGTCGACTTGGAGGATGAGAGTGAAGGAGGGACAGGAGGATGTTTACTGCATTGGCCCGCTGCAAATGGGTATTTGGGTATGTCCAGTGTTCCCCTTGAGGCCTACGCTCTAGTTTTTATTGTCGGATCAGTTTATTACATAATGTTATTATCAATGCTAAACAACCAACCAAATCATAGATATTCTCACATTTCTCCTACAGGCTATTTCGCCACCATCATCGTCACCCTTACCACCAGGAACACAAGAGAAAGAAAGCATCAACCACAGAACCGAATTCCTAAACCACCGCAACCACGCCGGAAACACGCCCCTCCACTGGGCCACCCTGAACACGCAACTTGAATGCGTCCAAGCTCTCGTGAAGGCCGGCGCCGATATGACCGTGAAAAACGATTCCGGCTTTGATGCCATCTTCCTCGCTGAACAACAAGTCAATTGGTCCACCGATACTGAAACCGACAATGTAGAGGCCCAGGCTGAGGCTGAGGCCGTGGCCGAGGATAGGAACGGGCCGGCTCCTACGCTCTATGAGGTCTACGGGGCGAGGGTTGAGTCCCGAGCCCGACATGTTATTGATTGGTTACTCGCTTCTGGGGATGCGGATCGATTGGAACGACCGGTTGTTGGAAACTCCAGACCGGAATACGATGAGCAGGGTGAAAATTCTAGAGGGGCAGGAAGGAGGAGATCAGATGGAGGGTATGGAGTCGACAGCTTCAAGTTGATTTGATTAATTTATTGGTTAGTTGAGATCAAGAGGAGGGTAAAATGATTTCCACATATCGAAGATTCTATGTAGAATGGTTTAAAACTTAAAAGCTCCCCCAGCGATTGAATGCTGATCGGGTGCAGCATTGGAGCCTTGGAAGCTTGGCTCAAAGACATCTAATGCGGTAGCAAAGAATATGAGTGTTATAATGTATATAGATATCGGTTATGGATCTTTAGGATATAGTTATCGACGGAATATATGTAATATCTAATATAAGACAAACAGGCAGTGGGGTGATGTATCAATCTCGTCTGACCTTATTCCTCTCCTCACAACCACCACGGCCTTCACGTTGCCGATATTCTATGATTCGATCATAGGACGAATCCGTGGACACGGGCCAAAATCCAGCATAAGTCGTCTTCCTGTTGATCTCCCTAGCCTTCATATCCACTCCGATCTTGAAGGACCGGTCTCTCCAGACCACTGTCGAGCCGCCATAGACGGCCCATGCCCAGATCGGCAGTGCAAGGGCTTCCCGACCAAGCCAGGCTGCAAGCCATTGCCGGAATGGACGGCGTGCCTGCCCACGTCTCGAAACTGACTTTGCAAAATAAGGTGTATATTCGTCCGTTTCCACCGTGGCTGCCGAATGTAGTTTCAAATATAGAGTCCAGTCGACTGCAGCCCAGGTCACGACGCTTAGAATCCACAAGGAGAATAAGGCTGTCCAAGTGGCCAGGTACGGCCCCCATGAACTCCTATTCTTCAGGAGAATATGAGCCAAGGCAGTCGTAGTCCCGAACGCCCCGTAGAAGGAGCAGAGCAGACATTCTGTTCCCGGTTCGACCAAGGTGGCTAGTAAGACTGTAAACTTGCGCACACGCAGCCATCGGATGCGACGCGAAACGTACGCCCTCATACTCATGTTCGCAACGGGTTGAATGGCGAAGTCCCCAAAGACAAGTGCATGTTTGCCGTATGTTTCGCCAAGTTCCTTCTCTTCTCGAACTTTTCGTTTCCACAAGAGATCCCCGATCAGGTGGTCTTCACAGATATTATCAGAAAAGTAATCGATTCCGGGATGTCGTGGATGAGGATTGTCGGGCGGAGAGTTCGTGAGATAGTTTAAGTGCGACCGGCGGAACATATTTGACTTTCCCACAGTACACGGAGCGATGAGGACGGTGTTGATAGCGGTGTACATTTTCGCATGGGAAGAAGACAGGAATAATTCCTCAAGACGTCCACCCCCGTTTTTCAGGATGGAGGAGAGACCCTTTTGCTTCGATGTCAGCGTGCATTGTTGTAGAGTATCTCTATCCAGCCGCAGAATATCGTCGTCACCACGATCGAGTAGCGCCTGACGCTCTCCTCTCAGGCCTTCTTCTGCATCAACATCCACAGCGATAGGCAAGTGGTGCACGAACTTATATTTCGGTCCACGATTAGATCCGAGCCCGCACAATCTATCCACCATTCGACCACAGACTCCTCTTCCCACCCAGACGTTACAGTCAATGATCCATAGGATGTCACCCTTAGCTTCCCGGTACCCACGACTCATATTCCTGATCTTAGGATTAGGACCTATGGGATAGGGATCGCTGCCATCGCTGACTTGAAGCAAAGGGTCCTCCTCTTCGACGAGGATGCGGGCGTCGAGATGAGGAAAGTCAGCGACCAGCTTCTCTAGTGTCGGAAAGGCAGGATCACTCCGGGTTGAGACGCAAAAGAAAACGGTCAATTTGTGAAGAGGATAGTCTTGCTGGAGGGTCGACGCCAGACACTCGGAGAGGTGAGGCTCGAGGCCCTTGACCGGGCGGATCACCGTGACATGAGGTGCATTAGGAGAGGTTGACGAGAAGGATCGAAAGGGCTTCTGGGAGTAGTATTTCCATCTGAGGACGGAACCTATCGTCAACAATAGACAACTCATATTACAGCAAAAAGGTAGTTTCACCTACATCTGCACATATCCAAGTGTACAAACAGCTATCACCGTGAAATACCAGACCAAAGCCACCCATCCTGCTGCGACCAGCCACGACGGGCTCTCAGTCTGGACAATTCGTTCCGACGACAGCATTCTAATAAGAATGAGGACTTTAATAAAGTGCTTTTTTTTCTTTTTTTTTACCCCTTCTCTTCTTTCCTTGAACGAGTGATAGATAGTCATAACGCCCGTTTCATATTGATTCTCTCCCTCCTGAGCAAACTATATCATATAATAAGTCTCAGATGTAAAAGACTGCATAGAACGAGGGATCGGCATCCCTAGTTAAAGTCTTTTCGGTGACTACCATCTACTATGATAGATAGGAGGATGGTATTATTATTGTTTCCTCTTCATACTATGTATACCTAGCGATATGTACCCCTGTACTGAGTACATTATTAGTAGCTATACTAGCTAGTAGTGCATGTACCAGTACGTATTATTACATAGGTGTGCAAGTTTAATCTGATTAGTTTGCAGTCGCTATCGCTTGTAGTCAGCGGAAGCAAGTGTCATGTCACGCTCTGCCGGGTACCAACAATCATCACTTTTTTCCATTATTGGTTGCGCATAATAAGGTATGTAGAAGGACAATTACAGTATATTTCTTTTATTAATTAGAAAGCGACAAAATCTGCATTTCTCCGAATAGAGTTAGAGTCGATTGAACCTGCATCAGACTCAATATCAGAGGAGTCTACTAAAAGTGGCAAATTGCGGGCTTGAATCCACATAATCTGGGACATCCTCCTTCTTCTGTGAGTCCCTAACCTGAAGACTACATCCTCACTGTTACCGTCACTCAGGATAGTGTGGGCACCCTGCGCTTTGGCCTCATTCACAGCCTGAGCAAGTTGTATTCCGCTGTGCACATCAATCCTTCGATTTGAGTTGGCTGTTTATCGGGTTCTCGAACAGGGTGTAGATCCTCCGTACATGGCAACTGGTTGTTCTGGGTGCAGTCCTTCAGGTGCTGGAGTCCTGCTTTCTCATCCTTCCCAGTTTGTATCCCTTGCTGTTTAAGCTGATTTTTGGCCTTGCTAATCTCCAGTGAAAGACGGCTCTCTGCTTTCCGGAGCGTTTCTGTTAACTCTTCTTGATCCCTCCCTGATTTCCTTTTCCCGGAGGTCTCCTACTTTGGCAGACGGACCTCCTTTATGAATATTTCTCAAAGCCCTTTTACGTTTACTTTCGTTATGAACCCTCTCTTGGAGGGACGCATGCTCTATAGACTTAAGATGGGCTTTCTGAAGCTCTATACCAGCCTCTTTTATCGTGGATCGGAACAGCTGGACAGAGGGATCAGAGAATAGTGCCGAATCTCGGTCTTCTAGGGCTCGTGCTTTTACAGTAGTGCTCCACAGGTCTTCGGGCCGGAAGGTGGTAATGATGAAAGATCCAAAGCGCCATCTTCTTCCTCCACATCATCGGTTGTTCTCTTTTTTTTTCTTCTGATAGGCTCTCATTGTCTTAAGACCAACTTTACAATTCACTGGCCACAGGCCTGAATTCTTCAAAGCATTCACGATTGTATGCTTTTGCATGGTCTGTTATAGAATTGAGGGAAGATCCTGGAACAAGGAAGAGATGGAGTATTCAGTGTTGAGACTATGGAGAGCACACTGGACTACCAGATCGTGGTAATGTTTCCACGGGTGAAAGATGCCTACATCAAGTGGCTGTAACACGTGCGTAAGATATGAAGGAAAGAAGGAGAGTTTGATGTGGTTTTCCGCCGCCTTTAGTTGGAAAGAGTCTGTTCTGTGGGATTCATGTCCGTCAAGTAGTAAAATCTTCCAGGGTTTATCTGGCCTGGCGCGAGAGTCTATCAGATGGTCAGGATACTCCAACGCAATCTGGTTCTTTGTGTACCCTATGGGTGAACAAGCTAATCTCTCGGGTCCAACCAACTCCTCAGCTAGCCAATTCTCTAGTATCTTCTTCCCAGGAGTAACGACGAAAGGCGGAGGTGCTCGTCCATCTGCAATGATGGTTTCGATAACGGCCAGAGACTTCCGGTTCTCCGGACTGTATGTATAATGCTCTTTTATATCTGGTATGTTCACCCGCAGGGCACCCAACCGGACTCCTGACTCATCCATATTGAGAACATTCTTGCCTCTCGTAACCTTATATTCAGCAAGCATATCACGGCGTTTGTTGAACCTTTCACGTCTTCTTTGGTGTGAGAATCAAGCCTTACATGAGCAATTGGCTTTGTCTTAATCGTGTGGAGATTTTTGTTGGCCTTGAGCCACTTCGTAAACTAGCCTAAGACGGAGGTGATTGCGGAGGGGATTGCGACTATAGATATTTACAATGAGAATTACAGTTAGAAACATAAAAATAATCCAATGATGCCTTACCTTTTTCAGATGAGCGATCGCTGAAAAAACCATCTTATGCGACGCGCCCAAACCCATCTCTCATTGCTCGTAGCAGTACTGGCGGATGGCCTCCTCTTATACCTCACTCAGTATTTTATTGCTACCCCATGTCTGTTATATACTCCCTCAGAGGTCCTTTGTTTCCTCTTTGATCGGTATATTGGTCAATGTAGAGAGTCCTCCTTGACATGGTAGTCTGTAGATTCTGGCAGCAGCAGTGGGATGCTCTCCGGGACCCTCTCTTAAGGCCCACAAAAGCGTGTTATTAAAGGCACGGGTATAGTCTTGTTCGGTATAATGGGGCCCATAATATTTACGCTCCATTTCCAATGATTTTTTTGGATTACTAGAAGTGCAATGAAGAAGGTTAAAGACATGTTATTTGGTTTGTGCGGAGCGTGACACTTGCTTCGACTGCAGGCGATAATAGCGCTGGTTACCCAACACAACAATGGTCGGTTCCATCTTGGAATGTCATGTGATACTCCCTTTCGGCCTGTTGATCTTCGCTCCATCGTCCTAACGTATATGATAGTGCATGTAGATATTCGATTTCGCCTCTCCTCAAGTCAGCCGGGCGTGAGAAAAACTGCTGTTTGAAGTGACGGACGGGTCTCCCTCAGCAGAGCGCCGATTTACGGATGATGCATAGCTCCAGCAAACCGCACTTTGCCAAGAAGGAACCCCATGCAGCTGATAGGAATCGATATGGTACCAGTTTTGAGTGTCGGGCTCCTGAGCGAAAAAGTTTGTATGTAGCCTGCACACGCTGAGGGGTAATGGGGTTAGCAGTTAGTATAGACGCTATGCTGAACAGCGACTAGAATCCACAGCAAAAAAATGGAAAGATCGTTAAGGATTCGGGTGAATGGGATGCGCAGCTGTGCCGGGTGGCCCGGGTTTGCTTTAACAACTCTGATATTCCGTCTCACTTCCATTTCATACGTAGTATGGAAAACGAACCCAATCATGGCCCATTAGAACTCAAAGTAATAAGATTATAACCATATATAGTACATTGAGGCGTCTCTTTATCATCACTTCTATTTGACAGAGAGATGCAACTAAGATCATAGTCATTGGCTATTATGCAAATATAAACATAGACTTGGGCTCATATTTTCCTTTTCTTCCGGATGAAGCTTGCGTTGAGCACATTGATACTTGGGATTGTTTCAGCTGTTTCGGGAGTCTCCATGCTGGGGATAGATTGCTGAACGTTTTTGCAACGCAAACCGACTGACGAAGAAACGATACTATTCTTATCACCGTCAACTACATTGCCATCCCCCCGATTCTCCTTCTTTCTCTTTCGTATCAGATCTGACCCCGTCAAATTGATTTTCCCCGGTGAACTCGCACCCGCCTCGGGCAAGCTTCTCATCCCTGTAAGCCATCGGCTCCACCGTAGAACGCCTGCAAGGGAAGAAACATAACGGATCCATGCCATTGTACTGGAGACAGAACGCTCTTCATTCTCAAAATCTTGCCTGAGGAGGAAGTCGTGGGCGTTCCTGTAATCTGACTCACACAAGACTATTTCTCCACGACCAGCTTGCAGCCAAGAAAAGGGGGCACCCTGATGAACGGAGGGAGTAGAATTCACAATCAACCACAAAAACCCAACGAGCCTCCCAGCAGAGCACTCTTGCCGGAAGGACATCATCTCCCAGAACTGGTCGAGACATCTCACACTCCGCCAATGTCCTAAATTTTTTTGTTTTGGGAGAACATCGTCTTCTAGGATTTCTGGGAGCTCGCCATCTAGATCAACGAGGAATCGCGCTTTGGGATCATCCGGAAAGCGTGGTACCAAACACCTTGGAGGCGCGCTAGGGTTGCTACAAATTTGATGAAGTGGATATGAGTTGCGCCATCGCGATCGGAGCTTATCATCTGATTTGACCGCATTCGGAAAGAACGCTCTCGTTTCGAACTGGTCGCAACCTGGGACGATTAGATACGCAGCGGCAGAACTGTTCGCGGGTTTGGTATCCTTATCAACGACACTCGTTTCATCTTGTTCCGGTAGTTCCGCATCATATTCCCTCAAGATGGGGTCAAGGACTCGACACCACCACTTGATAAGTCCCCGATCATCTAGGACATGTTTTCCGGGGTTATCGATGCTGCTGGGAAACAGGTATTGGTTCTGAGCACGAGCGAATAAGGAGATGACGAGCCTGATGCCTGGCCGCCGGCGAACTCGCGCTAGATAGGAGAGGAAAGTGGTCGAGACTAGACTTAGCAAGGAAATCTTGGGGACGAGCTTCAGCAGGTGCAAATAGCCGGTCGAGTCAGCCTTAGAGACGAATAAAGTTGTGAGCCGATCGGTGGTGTAAACCAAGGCCTCTAAGCCGAAGACAAAGATTTCCTCCTCTTGATTCCTGATCGAAACGGCTAGGAAATGGCTCTCGCAAAACGTGGAGTCGGGATCTTCACCCGGTGGGGCTGAGAAGATGGCTTCGCATTTGGTCGGGGGAGTAGAGACGTGACGGACATTCAGTCTGACGTCCTTAGGGAGTGCCTCAGCGAGGAGGCTACTTAAGTCATGCTTGGACATGGGCACTTATGGATCTATAGCTATAAGTTATACAATTGAACCGTATCTATCCAGGGTTTATCAAGTAGAATGGAAGCCCATGCTCTGTTTTGGAGGTCAAATCAAGTTGCATTTTGCCTGCACACTTCAAACATGGATATTGATTGGACAAATATCTTTTTATTAAACAGTAGTGTACTTGTGCTGCGGTATGTATTTGTAGTGACTAATAATAGGTACCTAATGTGTACATGTACTATCGTACCGGTACCTAGGTAGTTATGTACGTACATTACATGTACCTAATGCTTGTTTTACTAGTAGTCACATGATTGTTATACTGATAGAATCATAGGTGTAGCGGGCAAGGCTAAAAATCTTGCCCACAGAGAGAGAGAGAAAACAGAAAACTCTTATGATGGTTAGTATTTCAAAAATTCAGGAATAAATCACTACGGCTATAGTTTCAGTTTTCTAGTTTCAAATAATTAATTGCTTGGCCCACCGGTTTCCATATGCCAAACATTTCCAAGGCAGCGGCCGGGCGCAGCATAGGAGGATGACTACAATCACATCCAGAGAACAAGAGGCAAAGGTCCAAGTCAGTGCGGAACGAAGCTATACAGAGAATAGAATAATAGCTGATGAAGGAGGTTAGTTCAAGTGCCGATTATGGTGAAGATTCCGACAATCTAGAAGTCGTTGGCATAATATTTTAGCCTGGCTGCAGCTTGAGTAGGTTGTTCCTAACTCGTTATCATATTCGCAATACTTTCAAATGACAGTAATTTATCGGAGGAATGGTATTCTGATAGTGAGCCTGGATTAGAAATATCAGGTAATGATAATTCTTATTGATTCACTCTACTATGTAAGTGGCGTCTTGCCACCTTTTTCAGCTGGCATGTAAATTACTAGAACGGTAAACCTCAATTCGGTTAACACCATATATGAAGCATACGCCTCTATAACCGTTTGATCGAGTGGTACCCTATATAAAGGCCTAGCAGGTTGGGCATCACGAAAAGGCTATGACCGAGATGCTTCGCTGGTTCACTGGAAGCATTAAAGGAAGCTCGGTCAAAGGCAACTAAAGAGCTGAAACCTCTAATAGATTCGCCGACAGAGCAAAGCTAGAGAAAGTACGGCCGCATTCTTCGCAAATAACCGAGGATTTTTATTACCACTATTTAATGGTTCTCAGTTTTCT
Organism: Pseudotulostoma volvatum; assembly: GCA_019804575.2. Lineage (NCBI taxonomy): Eukaryota > Fungi > Ascomycota > Eurotiomycetes > Eurotiales > Elaphomycetaceae > Pseudotulostoma > Pseudotulostoma volvatum. Next base: position 2,289 of record JAHQZX020002589.1, on the reverse strand, counting down.
CCGGAGTCAAGCAGCGCAAAGGTATTCACCGATGAGAATTAGCCATGCGAAATACAGTCGGAAAATCGGAGGAAAGGAAGTCACGTGACCGCATGATCCGTGCTCTAGTCCAGATTCAGTAAGTATTAAGTATTACATGTTTCATTGCCCCACAAAATTTTCGGAAGTTGGCTTCACAGCAAGATATTAATATTAAAAATCTAAGAGCTTTACATTTAGATTAGTAATGTGTGGCATTGTGGAATTGATAGGGTTCGAAAAAAGTTGTGAATGCCGTAGACAAAATAAGAATAAAATTAAATATAGGTTATATATAGAGCGGCAGCTTCTTAAATATTATAGACACCGGTTCTAAGAGGTTACCGTTATGCGTTGCATAGAACTACATGTAATCTGCAGTGCCACAGCCTCATGGAAGAAAGAGGGTTGAGCTAATGGAGCTTGAAAAGGGTTCTGTCATTCAATTTCACCCGAAATCATCATTTCTGGAATAACAACAAACATAATATTATTAATAAGAGTAATAATAAGCTGCATAGCATATACCCGTTGGTAGTCCTGAATTTATACGGGCATCGAAGCATATCTCAATCAGTGATTTTGTTGAATGCATGGATCCTAGAAAAATTTCGTTACCGCATCCAGGTCATCCGCATTTAGAAGGCCAACGCCTTCTCTCAATAGAATTCTCCATATCTGATTACGCTTTCGAATTGGATAGTATGGTGTACCCCAATATCTCGCACCAATGCCTCGGCTTTTGGCTGTGCTGATTTGTGTACGGAGGGTAGTCAGTTGATTATCGTTGAGCACGGGGTCTGTATCCACAGTCACCGCACCAAGGGCGTCGACAAAGTCGGCCGACGCAATTGGGGATACCAAATACGTAATGTCTGCGTATCGAGACTCGCTTAAAGATGCAAGAGGACCGTCGTAGAAATAGTCTCGATTCGCAATGGGCCCGATCATGTCCAAAGGTGTGTTTCCAGTGCCAATCACGGTGACGGGGCCGTAGGTCAGAGTCTTGTTATTCTGGAGGATTGTAAGATAGCCTCGCTCACGGAAGGGCTTAAGAGCGGAAATAACAGCCCCGAAGGTCTCCGGCCCTGAGGTCTTGACATCGATAAAAAGATAAAGGGTTTGCTCAGTATCAGTATCCCATACACCGCTTCCGATAATCCTATCAGTCTGACATGGAAAGGCATCCGGAAATAGGGTGTGTAGTGCTCACTTCTTGGTTTTTGTAGTGACAAAACGAGTAGTTGGGTTCTGCCGTTGTAGTAAATCTAGAATCGGATTGATATATAATGAATCTAGGGTCCGTTCTTCGGTTAACGAAGACTCATCATGACCGACCTGACTAGATTTAAGTACTATCTCTAAACAGTCGGAGTCTGATAATAAGCACACAAAGCTAGGACGCACGTAAAGAGTACCGTTGATTAGCCATACATCCGCCTCAGTTGAAATACATCCCTTAGATAGGGCTAGAAACTAGTTAGTCAACTTCGAATGAGTAGATGGCTTTGACACTACGGGTGTGCCCACCTGTATAGAAAGGCACATCTCTCCAATAATCGCTTGGGCCTTGTCAGCAAGCACGCAATAGCATGATCTTGCCTAGCATAACATGCGGAAACTAGCATACTTATGCGAGTGAACGGGAACCTGTAGTGAAAGATAAATGGTTCATCACTAGTAGTCCCTCCGGTGCAATCCACATTGTCTCTGACTTACCGGCATAATTCCCCGGGTGAAATCTGTTGGGTACCCATATCCGTCACTTCGATGTGTATTCCTCAGGACGTTCTGCAGGTCCGGAGAAGCTGGGACCCCGCCAATGAACCGACAGTGGAACAGTAGCAATGTTGCCAGTAGGACCGGTAGCCTCAAAGTACTTAACAAGAACTTCATTGTTGGGATGGTGGTTGTGAGTTTTGAGTCGGGAAGGAGTTTCACAGTAGACGGTGCTAGCTTTAGTAAGTTTGGAGCTAACTACTCACATACCTATGACTTTAAAGTAGATACTTCAAGTAATGATGTCCATAGTATGATATATAGGTACACAGGTTTCGTAAAGGAGAACCCATCCAATAAGCATTTATTGATTGCGTGTGTAGGTAGTACGCATTTATCCTTCAGACATACTATCATATGATAGTAACATCTTATTCAAAAGTGTACCTTTTTCCGCCCACGTGACCATGTTGTTAGTGTGAGCGTGTACCATCCATGATCTCCACTCCGGCACCGGAGAAAGTGTTTCTCCGATGTCACCTGACATTCACC
>JAHQZX020002578.1:0-42875 GCA_019804575.2 Pseudotulostoma volvatum | reverse complement strand
GTTGCGAGTTGCCCGCATGCCGATACCTATCAATATATATATATGTGAGTAATTCATGAGGCAGCCAAACTACCGTTCACAAACTATAACCAGCCATTGACTTAGTATAGGCTCAGCACCTATAGAACTTCTGTCACCTATGTAGTTGACACCAATACTAGTGTGCTATATCTATGTTAGTAACCTTGTTCATGCTATTCTAGGCAAAACGATCTTTATAGCACAAACCTAAAATGTATAAAGCACAAACTTAAAGTACCAACGCAGTAACGCTACCTAAGTAAGATACTGGGAAATATACTAAACCAATCTCTCTGTCTAAGAGTCAGGTCAATCGTCAATCAGTAATAAAAATTCAATAAAAATATTTATTGAATAATTAATAGAGGGTATATTCCCTCCATTCTCTGTGTTCTTAAAACACATGGCAGGATGAGACCGCAATGCTACCGTAAGCCGGAACGGACTATTATCGTTTTTGGGTTAGTGTGTGGGCGGGTTAAGGCCTCCCAAAGCAAAGTGGCATAGTATGTATATCACGTGGTACAAAATCAAGTTCAGAGTTGCTATTATATTTAGGGCGGTGGTATAGCCACACCAACTATCTTCCTGCCACACCTCTAACTTAATTAAGTTTAGTGTCCATGAAGTAGGACTTGACAATGCAGACATTATATTTCATGCACCAAAAATTTCCAAGGCACTTTGCATACAATCTGTCGCTAGATGGAACTAGCTAGATATTCATCAGAACTAACTAAATCATGCCTGTCATACTCGTTTGTACTCCGTCAACTTCGCCCATCACTGCTCCCACGACAGCGACCGCGACCACGACCGCGACCACGACCACCCCGCTGACTACCCTGCTGACCACCTTGGCTATTCCCCTGACTGGCTTCAAGTTCAGCTCCCGGACCGCGGCCATTACCGCGACCCTGATAACGCTGCGTCCCCTGCGATAAGACTGCCTCGAAGACTGATAGATGTCCCCGGACGCTGGTATTCTGCCTGGGTAGGCCGATTAATGGAATTCACTGGACGGCTGCGGGTTCACACAACACATAACTCCAGAATCAATAGACGTAGATCCAGGGGGACGCTCATGGCTGGGATAAAGATGCCAATGTTGATGGAATTGGTCCGCAGATAGGCGTCGGGTATCTGAATGGCGTTTAAGACGTGGATACATGGGATTCCAATGGTTCTTGCTGTGATCCCCGTACAAGGCGTAATTGGCTCCTTGCCTGGCCCCGACTGGGAGATGATTGCTGTAGGTCCTGAAGACTTTCCGTAGGGCATACTGAGAAATCTTCGTGACTACATCACGGAACAAAGGAATCAAAAGGTTTACCGGCCTTGAAACCCTCTAATCATCACGCTGTTGCTTGATGCGAGTATGCTGATAAGTTACCGTACGCTTAAACGATTTTACAGCTGTCAAGAGGCCGTTAGTAGATACACCAAGATCCTTCTTCAACATCCAATGCGCCCCTTCGGCGCGTGAGGTAGCAATAGCTTGTAGAACTTAGTGTAACACCGTAAAAGCTTCCTTGCTGTATCATCTCTCAGCTATTCCTCCTCAAGATAGTTAACAAACTCACGGAAGACCTCGCTGCTATACCCTCATTTAAAGCGATCCCAGCTTTGGTCCAAAATAACGGTAGTCTTTTGTAAAGCAGGTGGGGAATCGTGTAGCTGTATTATCATCCACTTACTCTAAATATGGGCAATAGCCTCCATTCAGACATTTGCACTGTATTCTGCTTGAAAGTTGCCTCGTTCTACATCCTTCTCTTCCTCTGTATTTGCGTTAACAACCTTTATAGAGTGGCCTAAAAAGGCCTTCCATTCAGTGTCAATTTTTACTTTGAATTCAGGGTCCTTTTTTGCATCTTCTGCACAGTTGTTGTATGTATCCAAATGACCTCATCCCGTAGGATTTCCCGTACATTAGTCAAGATCTTCTCTATATGCCAGAAACACAGCATGTAATCAGCTATATCAAAGACCTGTAAGACGCCTCACAGCCTTAGCTGTAGTTACTTCTTGAGATATTCTGAGAGAAGCTTGGAAGAGAAATAATGTAGGCAACTAAGAAGAATATTAAGAAAAATAGCAAATTTAATATCTCCTGATTCTTGAAGATTAGCTACAGCATATAGAAAAGATCTTGTGAAATACATGATTTCGTAGGGGTATTTATACCCGTAGAATGGTACAAATGAAACCATATAACGAATGTATCTCCAATCCAAATTAGCGTATTTTGCCCCTCTAGCGCAATGTGCACCTTGGGTTCCTCTTGAGGTTCTATTTACGCTATAAGGGTTCCATTGACGCTAATTCCCTCTTTTGCGCGGTTTTGCACCTCTAGCGTAATGTGCAACCTTCGCGCATATAAAAGGCTCCATATGGCACTAAAAGGGTCCCATTTGCGCTAACAGTTCTTGAAGAGTGCAGTAGTGTAGTCCAATATACTACTCACTATCCAACCACAGGATTATTCTCATGCTCATTCTCTGACAAGACCACTCCGATACTCCTCATCAAGGCTTGGTCTTTGTCGGTAAAGGCATAAGGCGTGTTGATATTATAGTGGGCCATGGCCTGCTTTAAACTTCTCAGAATAAGGGTATATGACTCCTCCTTCTCATTGGATATAAAGCCAAACTCAACATAGAAAGTCTGATTTGTAGCAGTAGATCCCACAATATCCAGAAGTGGCATCTTGTATTTATTGGTCTTGTACGCTGTCCATAAAAAGGATAGAAGGAAAACGCTGTAGAAGCTGTACGCATGTCTTATGTGTACAGAATACCGCAGCGACAGTAAGATTATCTTCATCACGCGTTCTGTAATTGATAATCCAACCACCTTCCTCTGGGAGCGAGGATAAGAGGGCCTGGATTGGAGTCCTATTACCAAGGAATTACCTTCTCTCATCCCGTGCATAGTTGTAGATATCTCGTGGTCGAATACTCTCAATGCCATCTGCTCTAAGAGATGAAAGAATATAACGTGGTGCAACCCCGACGTTGAGTTGTTATTTGATTTGATTGGAATTCCGGATGACCTCTTGATGGCGATGAGCGGGATGAATTGACTCGGGTGGTTCCTGGTGATTATGCTGATTATTTGGTATCTCCATACACCAAGGGGCATGCTCAGCAGCTCATCGAAGAATGATTCTGAAGCAGTCTGTAAGGGTAGTAGATCCAGCCCGCTTTCTCTGGCCCTCTGAAAGACGATCTTTATACTCGCCACCAAGGTCACATTTAAACTCGACCTTCTTGATATAGCCCTGTCTCATCTGCTTATTAGAGAGTCGTTTTACAATAGTATAGTCATGTTGCCGAGTAAAGGTATTGATTGAATTGATTACATCTTTAATGGACTCGTAGGTTTGATTTGGTGGCTGGTAGGTTCGTAAGGGAAGGGTCTATAGGCTAATTTTCACCTCCAGAGCTTTCATAGCCCTGTAGATAAGGTGGTAGCGATCGATCTGACGCCATTAGAGACTGGGTAGCTGATACTACAAGGTGTTTACATTCTTATCTATAATTTGCCCTAATCTCTGGCCCTAGCCCTTTTACTCAATACAGACCGCCGATTGTATACCACGTGATATATATACTATCCCCCTTTCGGAATTCAAAGAACCAAGCTAAACCTTTAAAATACAGTACCTATACACATATGTACAATAGAGCATTTTTGGTACATAACTTCCTATAAAAGGAACCGTAAGTTCGCCAATTTCGAGTTTTCCTTTCCCGAACCCGTAAATCTCACTTCACGCCAGCAAAGTCGAGAAAAGAAGAGTAATGTCTCTGACCGAGTCCTCGGCCTTTGAGGTAGCGAAAGCTGCATCATTGGCTTCGCGCCGTTTAGCGACATTATCAGATAATTCCCGAAATGAGGCATTGACGGTTCTTCACGCAGCTCTATCCAAACAAAAAGATGTTATCCTTAAGGCAAACGCTCGAGACGTGGAGGCTGCTACTCATGCCGTGGCGAATGGCGAACTTGGCCAGAGTATCCTCAAGAGGCTTGACTTGTCGAGGCCGGGAAAATATGAAGATATGCTCAATGGGATCCTCGCGGTTAGGGATTTAGGAGATCCAGGTCGGTTTGAATGAACGTTTCTTGCTTTCCTTCTCGAATCTACCGTATCCTGGATAATTATTACCTGAATTACTGATTGCCTACGAAGTTGGAAAGGTGACACTCAGAACGCTATTGGATGATGGTCTCATCCTGGAAAGAGTCAGCTGTCCAATCGGTGTGCTGTTGATCATTTTCGAGGCACGCCCCGAGGTTATTGCCAATATTACAGCACTTTCTATTAAATCCGGCAACGCTGCTATCCTCAAAGGCACGTTGGTCATTCGTTTAAGGATATCTTGGTCTCTATTTAACCGGCTGACGTCGCAGGCGGCAAGGAGTCAACGGAATCTTTCGTCGCCATCTCAAATGTGATTTCTGAAGTCATCTCCACGACCAAGGTCCCGAATTCATCCATTCAGCTAGTCAGGACCCGGGATGCTGTCTCCTCACTGCTCGCACAGGATTCCCTGATCGACTTGGCCATCCCTCGCGGATCAAACGACCTCGTTCGATATGTGAAAAGTAATACTAAGATCCCGGTCCTGGGACATGCTGATGGCCTGTGCGCTGCTTATATTCATTCGGACGCGGACTTGGCGACGGCTGTCAGAGTCGTGGTCGACTCGAAGACTGACTACCCAGCTGTTTGCAACGCGCTGGAGACTCTTCTTGTTCATCAGGACGTTCTCGAGACTATTCTACCCGCGGTTGCTGAAGCGTTACTGGCAAAAGGCGTATCGCTTCGATGTGATCCACTTTCCAAAGCCGCGCTGGAAAGAGCCTTGCCTGCTGCACAAGCCGCAGCACTTCAGGATGCAACCGATGTTGATTATGATACTGAATTTCTAGACCTCACTTTGGCTATCAAGATGATCCCCTCTGATTCCCCGCAGACTCCCTCCGTGGAAGCTGCCATCGCCCATATCAATGCGCACTCCTCGAAACATACCGATGTCATTTTGACCACTTCGAGGCAGGTTGCTGATATCTTTATGAGCGGGGTTGATAGTGCTGGCGTCTTTTGGAATGCGTCTAGTCGCTTTGCAGATGGTATGAGATATGGCTTTGGCACAGAGGTCGGCATCAGCACAAACAAGATCCATACCAGGGGTCCCGTAGGCCTCGACGGTCTGACTATCTATAAGTATTTGGTCAGAGGAGATGGGCACATAGTGTCCGACTATGCCGAGGGTCGAGGTATTAAAAAATGGAAACACGAACAGCTGCCTATCTCTGATGGCAAGGATTGAACAAGGTTAGGCTGTAATTGGAGGAAGAGGGAAAGGGAACAGTTGATAAAATTGATCCTTTCTGCATTATAGAGCAGATGTAATTTAAAATAGATACTTTCTACTCGTTATTTGTTCCCTGGCATACAATTCACATAAGGACCGCTTTGGTGCAAGCCTTGCCATATGGAAATAGCGACATAGTAAGTACAACACAAATGCTGTCAATGCCAACAGATGGAGTGATAAACAATGCTTCATAACCCTATTTTTAGTAATGCAAATCACTGATGGATTCCAACTCGCTTCTTCGATTAGACCTTGAAACCACGTGACCTCCTGCGTCCACGAGCTCTCTCAAATTTCCGACCCTTGCTCTGCACATAAGGTTTCTGAGGGAGGAGGTCAGCACCATAGAATCCAATCGAGTTATACTTACAGAAAAAAAATAACCTACTTTATGACTGTGCGGCCCGAAGCCAAAGTGTTTGACCGCCTCCCTGCTATTCTTGGGTCCACGAAGTAAGAGAGTATTCGATCCTGTGGGGGCCCGGAGAGCGAGTTGATCTAACGTCAGGGTCTCTCCGCCAGCTTTCTCGATTCTAGCTTTCGCGGTCGCTGTGAAGCGAAGCGCCGCCACGGATAGCTTCGGGACTTCTAGGAGCCGGTTATCATCTGTGATGGTTCCAACCACTACGGCTGTCTTGTCCTTGTGCTCGTCAGTCATGTAGGAGATAAGGCGAGATAGGGAAAGAGGAGGCCGGTTGATGCGCGACATGAAAAGGCGTCGGAGGATCGTCTTGTTGAAGTTGGAATCCGTTCGTCCTTGTTATCACAAGATGGTCAGTGACATTCTTCTTGGTGCCAATGACGGCGGGTAACGAATGGTTTCATTTTCTTAGCTTGATCATACGGGCTAGGAAGCGGTAGAGCTTCACCAGAAGCTGGATATAGACATTGTTGCTCTTCGCAGCCTTCCTGTGCGAGCCGCGCACATGGTGGCTATTCAAGTCGATACCTATAATATTATTCTCACAGCGATCAGCAAAGCGAAATCACGACGAAACAAGCGATTGGCTAGTGATGCCAAATCAGCTCCTCCATTCCTGATTCTGGTCGACATACCCATGGCTGTTGAGTATTCGATTGCTGGTTGGAGTTACGTGGAATCAAAACTTGTGCGAGTTTTTGGTAATGGGCGGAAATGGTGGGTGTGGGTTAAGCCCTACCCCAATCCTATTCGGGCATTAGTCGAATCTCTACCCTAAAATGACAAATGATAACAGGTTTACTGCAGCCAAATCTGGATATTTCCTCATTTCGTATCGTAGTCTGGCCTATGATATTCATAAGTACTACGGTGTACCGCTTGCCCCTTCAGATAAAACATGTATGAAAGAATTCTTTTCAAGATATCATAACCGGCCCTCGTAGGCAGGCATGTGAAAGAGGGAATATAAGCCAAATTGCCACGATTCTTATTTATGCGGGCGGCCTGTCCTGCATATACTCATTGTTTATGCTGGCTACAATCTCGAGAGAAAAGATTGTCCCAGGTTGATAGCCATGATAATACTATAAGACAGCAACTTTCTAAAGACTATATATCTATACGTAGCGAACGAGATTACTGGGTGGAAGCGTGACCGGCGACTTCTATATCGAAATATAGGCAAACAAGGGTGAACCTCTAAAATCGGAAACTAAGTTACATTACGATGATTACGATGAGTCTCTTTGTCTAGTCTGTAGGCTGTAGGTCACAATATATCCCACAAGAGTGGATTACAGCTTCGAAGAACTACGTTTTCAATCCCTCCCCATCGGATACCGGAAATCACCGAATCGACCGCTCGGACGGAAAATGGGATGGTCTCGATTCTGATATTAATCTCTGTGCGAGTACGGACGGACGTGGCTCTAGATCGATCGATCGGACAAGGGACGACAGAAAGTTCGGTGGAAAAGGAAAACGCTCGCTCGACGATCGATCGGCTTGAGACCGAGCTGCAGACTGGATGAATACCGCAACTGACCAAAAACATATGTGAAAAAGGAGACTCCAACCGTCGCTTTCACTCAGGGGAGATATGTATGGAAACATTTGGGGGGAAATAACCGCAGAGAAAAAGGGAACGATAGTGTAACTGTGGGCGAAGGGTACCAGTGAGAAGTAAGAAGGGCCACTTAACCCGTATCTTTTTGACGACACGGCTATCGGCACATAATCCAGGCGAAGAAAGACCAGACTGCAAGAGCTATATCGGTAATCTCAAGGGCGGAGGCGTAGCGTGGCAGCACACTCAGTGTGGCATCGAAGATCCATATCGACCTACTCGGCAGTATCAAGCTCATCGTGAGCAGAAGTGAGAGGATCTAAGGGAACTATTCTATATGAGTAATCATATAGGATTGGGGCAATAACAACGATGTTGTTGCTTACCTTTCCTGTCATCACCGTTGGGGCCGTTTTCTCGATCATCATCACGTCTGTCCCTGTCGTCATCGCGCCGATCCCGCTCTTCTTTCAGGTCTCGATCGCGATCATCTGGACTGCGGGAACGTTCCCTTTCACGATCGCGATCGCGATCACGGTCACGGTCGCGGTCACGGTCACGTCGATCATAGTCTCGGTCACGCCGGTCATCCTTCCGTGGGGAGTAATCGCCACGCCCGCGGCGAGGAGACGGCGAACGTCCACGACGGGGAGGGGTACGATCACGACGACTCTGCCGATCACGACCTGAATCAAACCTCCAAGACGCAGATGGAGGCGTGCGAGCCCACTGTTGGACCAGTTAGAGGGAGCTAGGAGATAGTCTCCATTGGATGCTTACCTCGATCTTCAACAGGTCGTCACGCCCGATGCGCTTGTTGTGCATCTCATGATAGGCATCGTCGGCATCACGGCGACTTTCGTATTCGACGAAGGCAAAGCTAGACCAACCCTTAGAAGGGGCGAAGAAGAATCATGGCCTTGTTTCTCACTTACAGGCGACTCGATGCGGTGCGTGGAGCAGGAATATCGCAGCGAACGAGGCGACCATATCTGCTGGGGTTAGATTCCATGCTGAACAGAGTAAGAGGCCAGAGAGGAATGAGAGATTGAGAACAAGAAGATGCTAAAAGGAAAACTGGGAAAGTTCTTGGCCGAACTGAGGCGAGTGCCCACGTGGTTAGAGTCGCCGTGATTGGTGTCCCGGCCGCCGAGGAAGCGATGAGTTTTGAAGGTATGAGAAACGGCTTCGGTTTAAAGCCACGACGTCCGGGCTTCAAAAACGATCATGGACGTGGGGGATCGAGAGTAACGCGTGGTTCGACGGACAGGACATACCGTTCGAATTCGTAGGCAAGATCGCGAGCTCGAGTGCCGTGGCCGAAGCCGGTCACGTAAAGGGTGGTCCCCGATCGAGACATGGGCGAGGGAAGCGCAGGGGGGTGACTGTCACGAGAGAAAGAGAGAGCGTGACTAGAAGGGGATCAGTGTATAGCGAAGAGCCCAGATGTCGATGCGATGTGATTTAGCACGACTAGAGATTATCAGAAGTGAACAGGCGGGTGAGAATGAAGGAGGGACATATCATGTCATACTAGAAATTTGAATCGATGAATGAGATTGGGTAAAAGAAATCCCCAGGCTGGTGGAACAAGTTTTTTTTAAAAAAAGAGGGAGAGAGAAAAAAAGATGGAAAAAGAGAGAAGAGAAAGAAAAAAGAAAAGAAGGTTGGAAGGGTGAATAATCAGACCAGGTGATCCGGATCCAAGGATTAATAATAACTAATCGTACAGTCCAGTCCTAGGTACTATAGCTGACTACCTAATTGCTTACGATATGATATGATTAGTATACTGTATACTGTATACCCAACTGTATACTCCAGTTAGTTATTACCTAGTTATATAGGAGGTAGTACTATGTAGTATGTAGTATGTAGTATGTAGTATGTAGTATGTACTTATTACTTATCATATCATATCAATCATATGATCGGGTTCATCAAGATGACTAATTCGATCATTCCTCAGAAGCGGAATGATATGATTATGATTATGATTTTAATATGACCTAGATCATAGAATCAGATGATCGGACGAACGACAAAGCAGAAGTCGGGGGGGGGTTTACCGTATTGTATTATTTGCACCATACTAGTGGGAACCAAACTGCACCGCCCTAATAGCTGAACAGCCTAAGAAAAAGAAGGTGTTTGTAATATTTATTTCACCGTAGAACGAAAATTTGGAAGACTGCCGCGGCCGCCGCTCCCTCAAGTCCCTCCAGAGAATATCTCTTCCTCTTTTAACACGGCAAATTTTCCCACCTCACCTCCTCCTTCCATAACCCGACCTCTCTCATGTCGACAGTGATCTCCTTCAAATCAGGCCTTTATTCCCTATGGGTGTACCTAGCAGGGTATCTTGATCCATTCTTCTTGACAGCTTTGGTGGCATTGGGGACTGATTTTCCAACTACTTTACTGCCTTCCGCAAATCTCGTTTAGGGATCTCTGACTTGAGATCACAGCTGAAAGGAGACCTTGACGCTGCGAAACTGCTCAGAATGACCCCGGCCTAGACGCATCACACCCCCTGTCTCAAGTCCCTGTCTTCATGGCCGGCAAAGTGTCATCGCCCAAGAAAATCGAGAATTTGGTCAGTCATCGTCGCTCACTATAAAGGCAAAGCAGTGGCGATTGTCCTGAAAGGACCGTGGAAATTCGGTCACGTTCCCGGTGGACAACAAGCCGGTACTGGGTGCTGAACCCTTGCGGAGACGGCTCGTTGCCAGGCCTCCCACCGATCCCAATCAGACCGCACTCCTGCCTTTCCCAGAACTCTTATTTTGCGCAATGGGTTTGGATCGCCAAGGAGCGACGCGGGATGATGAGCGGGAGTCGCCAACGGGGCTAAGGGAGCTGGCTCAAATGCCGTCTTCGCCGGGTCGCGCGAAGGTAAAAGCCTTTAGCAATCTTGTCATCCAGATCGAGCTGTTGATCATCTAACACAGGAATCCTCGCCTCGGCCGGAGTTGCCCGTGGTTAAACGAACCAAAACGAAGCTGTCTGACCCGGTGATCGCTTCTTTTATCGCCGGAGGCGTGGCTGGCGCCGTCTCCCGAACTATCGTCTCACCTCTAGAACGGTTGAAGATATTGCTACAGGTCCAAGGTGCTGGCCGGGAAGAATATAAATTGTCGATCTGGAAGGCTCTTGTCAAAATGGGTCGGGAGGAAGGCTGGAGAGGCTTGTTGCGAGGGAACGGCACCAATTGTATCCGGATCATTCCTTACTCTGCAGTGCAATTTGGAAGCTACAATTTCTACAAGAAAGTAAGCATAATGGCTTCGCGATGCCCGATGTGAGGGAACATGTCCCCTGAGGAGGGATCTGAGTACTTAGAGAACAAGGGGGGACATCCTGATACATACTTTGACAAATGAACAAAGGATCGGATGGCGGGCAATGCTAATGCTCACTTTAGTTTGCAGAGCCATCGCCTGGCGCTGACTTGACCCCAGTACGACGTCTCATTTGTGGAGGCATCGCGGGGATTACTTCGGTTATTTTTACCTATCCACTCGATATTGTCCGTACACGCCTCTCGATTCAGTCAGCCTCCTTCGCCGCCCTTGGGGACAAGGACTCTAGCAAGAAGTTGCCAGGCATGTTCCAGACCTTGGTCCTAATGTACAGAAAAGAGGGAGGCCTTCTCGCCTTGTACCGTGGCATTGTTCCCACCGTGACTGGAGTTGCTCCATATGTAAGGATGCGAGCTGCATTAATCCATTCTCCATCGAATCTAATTGACGGGGTCTTTAGGTCGGTCTCAACTTTATGGTTTACGAATCGATACGAAAGTATCTGACACCGAAAGGAGAAAAAAACCCTGGCGCTTACCGAAAACTCCTCGCTGGTGCCATTTCCGGAGCGGTTGCTCAAACTTGCACATACCCCTTGTAAGTAATCACGGCTTTTGATACGTATGAAACTGACCTCTTTCAGCGATGTCCTGCGGCGACGATTCCAGATCAATACAATGAATGGCATGGGTTATCAGTACGCATCCATCTGGGATGCTATCAGGGTAATTGTGACTGAAGAAGGCCTCCGCGGCCTGTATAAGGGCATTGTTCCTAACTTATTGAAGGTCGCTCCAAGCATGGCCAGCAGTTGGCTTAGCTTCGAGCTCACACGGGATTTTCTTGTCAGTCTTGGTGACGATCGATGACCCCCGGTTCGGAAGAATCTTTTTATCTGTTTGATGTCCATAGACTTTTCATTCGTCTGTATGAATGTAGATACCTAGATGGCCTCAGTGAGAGCTTCCAAGATGTATTATCTTCGCTCCAAGCCTTGGGGTCAATGTGTTATTTCACGTATTTGAGCAGCTTTCTTTCTTTTTTTTCCTTTCTCTCTACAGGATTCCCTAATACTAGGTGTCATGTTTCCTTGATATTATTATTGTATAGCGGAGTTTTCCCCTAAACTTCAGTTCACACCTCGCACTCTTAGTATGCATAGAAGGAAATGTTAGCTATTATAGACTCCGAGTCTCCAAGGTTCTTCATTATTCGTTCGATCCTGGAATCTCTCGCTAGCCAGAGAGAGAAGTCGGGGAGATGAAGAACCTGTTATCATTTCATGGAATCAACGGTCAAAGACTGAAAATTTAGTAGAATGCGTACGACTTAGATTGCTTTCGGCAATGAGGCGGCGAGTACACCCAACCATAGCCGAGAGGGATAGAGATTCCGGAAAAAAAAAATAAATAAAGATAAATAATAATAAATAAATAATCATAACTTTCCTATTGAAGAGGGTCGCAATGCTACATAGTAGATTTTGATTTAGTTGCTGAAACATGAAAAGAAAGAGGAATTGTCATTCATGCACACATGATGCTCCGTATTACAGTTCATCTGAGGCAGGATCGCCGGAAAAAGACAAACGGTATAAATCAAGCAATTTGCCAGATTCAACTTCAAGATTGTCCAGTGCTACTCTACATCCGTTCAAATGTGGCCATAAGAGATCCTGTCACAACGTTAGCTTCAAATTGAAATACAATGAATGCAGTCAAGTTGGAGGTAGTGTCCCGATATCAATGGATTCAATTTTTGAGGCTTACCAATGAATGTAGTCACTAAACGAGACCGCACTTGGCATATATCCTCCGCCACCAGCCAAATTGTCGCTCCCATTTTCCTTGCAATACTAATACTCAACTTGGCATTTGCGTATGCCTCTTCAGGTGTACGTCCTGGTGTCACGAGGTCGTAATCGACATAACTGCTCTTCATCCCATTGAGCACGTCTAAAAGGAACAGGCCAGTTCCGATCGATGGGTCTTTGAAGCTGCGTATTGCAGAAGTTCGGCCGCCTTTACGAGACATATCATTCGCCCAACGGATCATTTCTGTATCGGTGATTTCACGCTTGCCAAGCCGCTGTGCCAAAGCCGAGAGAGTATGTGTAATATCTTTCCGCATTATCTGCCATACCAATCCAAGCGTCAAGGTACGCTGGCCATCTGTAATATCGGCTCCCTGAATACCAACAAGAGAGAACCTGTTCTGCTTCCCGAGTTCAATGGCGTAGTTCGTATTCTCCACGGCCTTGAAGCGCATCATTTCTCCGCCCGACGTAGACAGCTTATTTACATGTCTCCAGTTCACGCTACCAGGGATAACTTTGTCGTAAGCTTGAAGTAGAACTGTCCCATCTCGAAGATCGTCAAAAAGAGAATTGACAGCCGGTTGGACATCCAACGAATTCAGCCAAAGCGTAAATACTCTCGCTTCTCGCTCACCCTCCGCATCGAAGTCTTCCACTTCAAGTTTATCTTCTTCGGTGATTGGATCGAGACCCGGGTGCGTATTGAACAAGTTCGCAACGAACGCCAAATTGAGTTTGGGATTCCCCGCGACAAGCGACGTCGGAGTCAAAAATTTACGACAATTCAACTTGTCGGCATTTGATAAGACCTGCTCGGCACGCTGCAAAAGGTCTCGAGTCTCAAGGGGGGCACGAGAACAGAGATCCGGGGCCAGTTGGTGTAGGAGGACGGTATAATTCTCCCCATCCTTAACATCGCCAGAGAAGTTTGCGACCCTGGAGCGCAACATGAATGTTAGGTACAGATGATCCCTTAAGGGACGCACTTACTAACCTTCGTGGCCATTTGGCGTTCTTCAGATGATAGTTAAACCAACGGAGTAAGATCTGCTCGGGAGGTAGTCGAAGGAATTGTTCGAGCGTCTCGTCATCTTCCAACAGTCTATAGAGTTCTGGATGGAGCTTGATGTCAATCTTTCCCAAAAGACCGCGGCGAATGATTTGCCAGATCAAGCCCAAGATGAGATGCTCCCTCACTTCGATGATATCGCCACTGCCAATATTAACAACCGAGCAGCCGATGCCCTTTGCAGAGTTGATCACAATGTTGTTATTTTCAGTCATATGGAACGCATTCAATTGTTTGATTTTATTGCCAGGCTTATTCAGAACGCGTTCATCAATAGTATCGGGGACACTATCATTGATGAGTTTGGCCAGCACCAAGCCATCATTACATTTATCGAACATTTCGAATGTGTCGGTGGGAAAAGGTAGGAGGTGGCCGATGTCGGGATCTCCGGCAAGGACTGCGTTGATATGCCTTGTAAACTCGGTTCGCTCATCTTCATTGATCGTGTGCGTTACATTCGCAGACGATCCCTGAACATGGATCTTTCCTCCAACACTCCCTCTCGAAACATGGCGAGGGGGCGTAACTCCATTTCCCGGAATCGGCGGAGCTGCTTGAGCCGGGCCAGCAAACGACCGACCCTGCGTGGTGGATATGCGGAGCTTTGATATGAGCTGGGGAATAGGGCGTTAACCGGGGTCCAAGTTCAGCATTGATTAGGCGATATTCTCACATACATCAACATAGTCTTCAAACTCCACCCGGCGTGAGCTGTCAAGTTCTACTTCTTTCAGTGTCTGGCGGACGACGTCATACGGCTGTCGCTCCGACTGCTGGGTGGCCTTGATCGCCGTCGCTTCGTCAAGGTAACCCTTGTCATCAACATCTAGTCTTCTAAATGCATCCTGGAGGGAGAAGATTTCATTCTGCTGGAAGTCCGGATACTTCCTATTTGAACCAAGCTCGTCAACGCGCCAGAACAAGAGTTCAAACCAACAAGAGATCACACGAACTTTTGAAGTCTCAAGACATTCATCGTTGGTGCTAGAGGCTGCGACTTAAAGTACCCCTCTTAAGTAGCCGTTCTCGGGGAACTGTATGTACATACAGTATGGTGGATGCATACATTGAAGTTAGTGAAGGTGATTTGGATTTCAACAATCCAAGGGAGAAAAAAAGAACCTTGGAGCTGACTTAATATACCCCAAACTCCTAGGCAGCCAAATTCGCAGGCCAAGAGATTCAAAGAAAGCTGGATCCACGAAATCCGATTCCCCTTGTTTAGAATCATGTATATGTACTTTGGGGGGGATGTGAAAAATTAGAAGTAATGTCAATAGAGCTTTGGTCGGAACATCAAGCTTGGCCAGGAGCCCGGGACGCCGGACTGCTCGAACCAGACCAGACAACGTGATGAGATACGTAACGGGACAAATAGAGTCTCTGTCGTATATGATTTACAATCGCGTATTTCTCAAACTGCTACAAGCCACATAGGAAGAATCCACAATAATATCTAATGCCATACATTAAACACGATTCCATCTTTGAAGAGGGAAAACAGATGAAGGATTTCTCTGGTTCTTGCAACGTACCTAACGAATCGTTTCTCTTAGTACAGTTTGGTGAAGTAGCAAGCAATCATCATAAAATGTATAGAATAGGTAGGTACTTTTATAGATACTTGCTTGTTTAAGCCTAATACGATCATAGTACCAGTGGCAAATTAGCTCACCGACTAAGTACCAATCTAGTCTAGTCATCTCCAGATAATAACTAAGGTAATGACTAATCATCATATCATATGATAGTATTAACGCATAGCCCACGTAGTAATCATCCTATCGTATGACGTGATATGAGTCATCAATCCATCTTCAGCTGATTTTATTTTAACGCTCCCCAACGACTGTTGACTCGCTCGTGATCACTCTATCAGGCTATACCTATAAGGAGAAAGGTCGAATCTATAAGTACCTAAACCTACTGAAGGTAAGATTTTCTTCAAACAAAAAAACCAAAAAATCATACATTATGTATACTCCTCTATCATAGTTATGTATAGGATCATTGTTTTACCTGGGGTATGCATCTTCTCATAGGATGCCATAACAATGTACGTACCGAGGGATCAATAAGGTCACTCGCTAATTATATAAATAAAATCAGACAAGGACTGACTCCAGATATGATAGAATAAAATAGTTCTTATTATTATACCCATCATCTTTATTAGTATTCCATGATCTGATAGACGGTAACGTCCTTCAGGACCAGTCAGATATTTACTTATGATAAGGAGTTAGTTGTTTCTCATAGAAAAAACAACCCGGCTTCACTAGCTAAGTGGTTTTGATGATTGTCCTTGGAGTATTATTATCATATCATATATATCTTGTTTAATCATGCTCTATCTAACGGTGAGGCGGATGCTCGGGTTCTCAAGAATTTCTCCGCCCCTTTCGAATATTCTTATGCATTTAAGCTATTTGCCACGTACTGATCGATGAGAAGATGCTCTTAGTGTTTCGATAACGGAACTTTCCAATGGAAAGATAACTTCGTTCTGCTTCCGCCGTGATCGATCTAGATGACGGAGTATCGTGTTTTCTATCTTCAGGATAGCATCTTTTTCAGCTCCGTTCCCAAAGCGGTGCCTCTATTATGGTTCTTCCCAGACTCTGCAAGAAACAGGGCACGCATCAAGTCGCAGAGCTTGTTTCTCGGAGCAATGCCCTCCCGGAACTCGTCCAGGAGTTCTACTCCACACCAAGATACGTTAGCTGCTCATCCGCGACAAGATGGCTTGCAGCGATCGCAAGGTGGAGGTCACACAATTTCGTACAGTCATCACCTGAACCTCCATCGTTATCCAAAGGACTGCCCTCTTCTGAAACCCAGGTGGTTCTATGCGGTTGATACTCCCAAATACAAATTACTTTTCCCAGAACAAAAAAGAGTGGAGGCGAAATCCTCACAACCACCAAAGAAGTTCGTTCCGTTTTCACCCAAGGATTCGCAGTCGATTGAAACCGCTTTCCAGCGGCTCGTCAATTCTGAAAACACCCGAGATGGAGCGGGATCCGAGGAAAGCGCCAAGGAAAGAAGTGGGCCTACAAAAGTGCCCGTTAATGAGGACTATCTGTTTGATGTAAACGTGGAGCAGAGAGAACTCAGTCCAGCTTATTGGTTAGGTCCAGTTTATGAAGTACGACGAGGAACCTGGTTCTATCAAGAAGGCTCTACACTTAAACCTTGCGACGAAAATTTGGCGACTCAATTGGAGGAAGGGTATCTAAAGGTGAAGCCGTGGCAATTTCAAGATTCGCAACTCCCAAAATCTCGGTCTCTGGCATCGTCAGTAAGCAACCCTCGGAAGGGTCCAGGTGTTCCAGGCTCGATTCTAGACCCAGCTTGTGTTGAGGCTATGAATCCTTCTCATGATGCTGAACGCTTTGGTGAAGAGGCGCCCTCCGCTGCGACCAATGAGTCTCACCGCCATCGACTTTTCGGCGCTTACCTGAGCACCACGGCCACTTATCAGGATTCGTCAACAGCATTGTTAACAAGCAACGATTTTGTGTCCCGCATGAGCAGTACCGTGTACCAAACGCTCGGCGGTGTTGCCGGTACGAAAGTGGCACGTGGCTACAGCGAACCTAATCAGCCAAAAGAGATGGAAGCCAAATCGCCGGAATCACAGCTACAGAGTCGCATAAAATCGGAGTCTCCAATGTCATCGACCATTTCCGGAAATGGCGGCCAGTTGAGGCCCGAAGAACCGCTCACACACGAATCACCCTTAGGCCCTCATCTTGGCGATCGGAGAACCCGGACCCTCAATACTGCCGAAGAGAAGCAAAGGTCAATGTTGGAGCGACGAATGTCATCCTTGATCAGCGAACCACAAACCATCTCTGAGCTTCAGGATGCGGTGCGCGAGCAAGAAGAGGAAGAGATGGTGAATTCGGGTGAAGCTGATGGCGACGAAAGAGGGCGGGAGATCGACCACTTGGTTTTGGTCACTCACGGAATTGGCCAACGTCTTGGCCTTCGTCTAGAGAGCATCAACTTTGTACATGATGTAAACGTCTTGCGGAAAACAATGAAGAGCGTGTATGCAGCTTCCCCGGACCTCCAGGCGCTTAATTCTGCGCTTCCCGATGCCGGGAAAAATTGTCGAGTTCAAGTTCTTCCCGTGTAAGGCGTCCTTCCCCTATCCCTCCATTGGTTATATTTGATGATGGATGCAAAAACTGACCCTACTGCCTAGGTGCTGGCGGCATCTAATTGATTTTCCAAAAAAGAGACCGCGGCAGAATCGCAGAGAACTTGACCTTGCCGATGCGGACAATCTCACGGCCGATGATGCGCAATACCCAGCCCTCGCTGATATCACTCTTGAAGGCGTACCGACAGTTCGAAATCTGATATCGGATTTGGCGATGGATGTGCTACTCTATCAAAGCAGATATCGCTCTAGCATCGCGACTGTGGTCCAACAGGAATGCAATCGGATCTTTCGGCTTTTTAAGCAACGTAACCCTTCCTTTAAAGGTTCGGTCAGTCTTTGTGGCCATTCCCTTGGAAGCGCTATACTCTTTGATATTCTTTGCGATCAACCGAGCACCGCAATCCACAGCCGACGTCCGGGGACCTCGCGCAAAGGAAAACGGTCTGACACGATGATCAAAGAAGAAGAGTCAGGCTCTTTCCTCCTTGACTTCAAATGCCAGGCATATTTTTGTTTAGGTTCTCCCATAGCTCTCTTTCAAATGCTAGAGGGGAACACTATTACTGGCCGTTCCGTGGTGGAGACCAGTGCTGCCGAGTTCTCCGTGGGCCTTAATCGAAAACATGGTTCATTGGTGGACCCTGCGGTCTTGAAGGACCATTATACCGCCACTTTTGGAACCCATACACCCCATGATATTCCTGCTGGTATATCTTCACCGAAATGTGAACAGTTGTACAATATCTTTCACCCTTCTGACCCTATAAGTTACCGCCTTGAGCCCCTAATCTCAGCAGCTATGACTGCACTCAAGCCTCAGCCTTTACCGTCCGTGAAGAAGAATATCTGGACGGCATCGAGTCAGAGCCTTACAAATATCGGCTCTCGTGTGGGGCAAAGTGTTGGATCCCTCTGGACAAACTTCACATCAGGCGTCGCCAGCAGCCTATTGAATCGTAGCTTAGGATTGAATGCGGACGATTCGGCAATTCAGATTGCTACTGCTGAAGCTGCGACCGATGACAAACGGGAGGGACATAATTCTCGCAATCAGGATACGAAGTACCAAGAGAAGCATGTTCAAACATTAATAGATCAGGACCTGGAGACGCTGTATGAAGGTTTCCGAAAATCAAAACGCTATCCGAAGAATCTGCCTCAGAGCCCTAGAGATGCTCTAGCACTACTTGAAACTGAGAAGCGCGTCAAGAAATTGAAGATGGAGGAGGCCAAGGTAAGGGCATTAAATTCGAATGGACGCGTGGACTACTGTATACAAGAGTGAGATCATCCCCAGTCCCATTTACTCCCGAGCGAGACCCGAGATAATAAATCGCTATTAATTGACATACAAGTTACGCTGCTGATTCGAGACTCCAGGGGAGTTTTCGATATATCTCTGATCGCTAGTATAGCAAGTCATCTCTCCTACTGGTCTGATGAAGATGTGGCCCATTTCATGCTGTCGCAAATGCTTTCCAAGATGCACAAAATTTAGCGTGGCTGATTACTCGGAAATCTCGCGAAGGATCGCTTGCCAAACGCTATGCGTAGTGCGATGGTCACACTCTTCCGACAAACTATACATCTAAGAAAACGGGGGAACGGCAATTGCACACGTCTACCAAACAAGGATTGTCGAAACATTTACCGTAGACAAGCTTCCACATCGAGGCTTTGCTATGAGAAAAGTGCACGCCAAACCTGATCCATTTGACGAGTCCAATCGGAAACAAGATCATGCCATTTTTTAAGTTACGATTCAATGATATTTGTACACATACAGGCAAGAAATCTTAGGGTTAGATAGATGATTTCTGAGACCTTAAATCTCTCAGCGATTAAGGTAGTTCAAATGACGTCATATCGACTCCCCCGACTCGTTTTTTCTACGAAAGCAAAACTTGTTGCTAGGAACAACCGGCGAAGTTGCACCGCTTTATTGTGTCGATCAAAAAGGCCAACTCAAGTACTCATTAGACGCATGCGTGATGTTTCGCCTAGCATGTTATTTTCTCACGATTATAGGTCTGGAACGACCTTTGAAGTCAAGGGCTCATTTGTCTCTAGCCGATCCCCTACAGAGACCATACTATGATACGCCCCTGAAAGCGGCTGGCAAGACATGAATCCAAAGTCGGTCCCAGGTGTATCTACGCATCTTGGAACCATCTCCTCTAATCGGTTGGGTTTAGGTAGCTTTTACTACCAACATAGCAATATGACTTGGAACGCGAAATGTCTAACAAACTACATATTCCCAGATCATTATAGCACAAAAAATATCTGATCAACGTCGTAAATTGCGTATGTAGCCACAACACGCTCAGAAGAATAGAGATCTTGGGCACATGAGCTATCTGATGTAGTCAAGCGATTATGCATATTTCCATAGGGGAAGCCAGACCGGTAACAGTCCCAACCTGCAATAGCCTCAAGCCGGAAATATAATTGCGGGAGTGTGAAAAGGATGGATGCATCAGAAGCGGAGTAGGCGGGTACCGACATCAATTAGGGACGCTTATGCAGGACACCTAACAGTTCTCTATGGATATTGGGCAGCAGGCCGAGCGCCTTGGAGGACACAGACCGCGCTTTGGCGACAGCACTATGAATGTTATAGAGGAGATAGCCAAATAACCCCGGCAGACGCCTAGGAGACAAGAATCACTCGTTACGCAAACATAAAATACAGTAATATTTCCGGCCCAATAAATCACAGCAAGAGAGAACGAATCGCCTTATCATCGAACGCCATCCGCACACATGATTCCGAACATGAAATAGAAAGAGCATCAAACTTCGCCATTACCATACGCGACACCGGCATCCTCACGGTCAATGCGCCGATCGGGAGAAAAAGAGGTACCGCGCGGATCGCTTTCCTCGTGTTTATGAGCCGTGTTTTTTGCCACCGCATCACAAGCATCGACCCAATCCGAATAGACATCCACGGCTGCGGAGAGATCTTCGTGGTAAAAAGGTGAGTCAGTCAATGGGACCGCGGCTTCTTTTCTCCTCAACACGCTTTCGAAACTTACAGTTAATACCGGTCTGGAATCGCTGGCCGCAGACCTTGCAAGACAGATTCCCGAGGCCCAGTTTTTTGTCCAGTTTTACCACCACAGAGTTCTCATGGTTACAGAAGAGACATGCGAATGTGGTTGGAAGGGGTTCCCTCTAATGCAACAGTCAGCGTAACCGAGGAGGAGGAAGTTTGGAGGGTTTGGGGTACTTACCTTCTTGGGTCCCGTAGGTTTTCTGGTGGACTTCTTCCGCTTACCCTATAATGGAATGAATGCTAGGTTAAGAATAAGGAGAAATAAGAACTAAGAAGGGAGTGATGATTTGAAAACGGGCCGTACCATATCAAAATTTCCCTTCTCTCTCAGTCGAGTCGCCGGATGGGCTGCGGAGTTTGATGAGTCGAGTTTATATGGAATCTATGATATGATACGGACGGCGGCTGGATATAGAATAGAACAGTAGAAAATGACGGGAACCTGTTATGTACTTATTCCGATAATCAGCTGCGATCAATGTGAGAAGCAAGAGGCCCGTTATATACAACACAGTATAATAAAGAGTTGGGAAGGAAGTTGTCATTGTTCCTGTAATTAATGTACATACATTTATATAAGGAAACCCGGCACAACATGCGACGATATCCTATTACTGCTCTATCTACGTGTTATTTTTAAGTACGTCTCCCAACCGATATGATACAGTAGGAAGGTATCCAAAAGAGAGTCATGTAGGGAGTTACAGGCTTTGTTCTCATATATCATATCGTATCCTTTCCTTCCTTCATAGTTGGGTGAAAGATCCGACGGAATCAGCGCCGGCAAGTTGGGGAAAGAAGAAAGAACAAGTTTTCTTTCGGAAGAATTAATTATCCATTTGAAATGACCGAACATCACATGATAGTACTATACTGTAGTAGCGCCTTGGCAAGCTGGCCTATCTTATGTAATCAAATATCCCACTAAGGCCCGCCTCGCTTAGCCGATTTTTGTTGTGGGTTCTCAATTTTCCACCACAGCCATTTCGCTTGTGTCAAATTCCAGCTCCTCCTCCACCGCGCGGTCCCTTTCTCCGTAACAGCAGGATTGATTCGAATCAATTATGGCTGTCGGAAAGTGAGCTAGGCCTTTTCTTCCCAATGCAGTTTCTCAGGAATAGATATGGCCCAGAGAGTGCAGTTGTCACCAAACTAACTACGAATCTCATTACTAATGTCTTGATTTCTCCGATAGGAACAAGCGTTTGTCAAAAGGCAAGAAGGGCGTGAAGAAGAGGACGGTTGATCCATTTTCGAGGAAAGATGAATATGCTGTCAAGGTTGAAGGGACCTTTTTCTCAATTTGTTTCGATCGACACATTGTTTTCTGCTGACATTGCAAACTTAGGCGCCATCAACGTTCCAAGTTCGAGAGTATGCTCTCCCCCGTCCTATCCTACCTTCTACCGGCTGATGTGAAGAACCTACATAGCGTTGGCAAAACGCTTGTCAACAGAACCACCGGTTTGAAGAATGCCAATGATGCTCTGAAGGGAAGGATCTTCGAGGTCTCGCTCGCTGACCTGCAGAATGACGAAGATCACGCCTTTCGCAAGATCAAGCTCCGTGTGGACGAGGTACAAGGGAAAAACTGTCTAACCAACTTCCATGGCTTGGATTTCACATCGGACAAGTTACGTTCGTTGGTGCGCAAGTGGCAGACTCTCATCGAAGCCAATGTGACGGTAAAGACTACAGATGACTATTTGCTTCGGCTATTTGCCATCGCTTTCACCAAGAGGCGCCCGAATCAGATCAAGAAAACAACCTACGCCCGATCTTCTCAGATTCGTGCTATCCGGAGGAAGATGACCGAGATCATGCAGCGCGAGGCATCGAGCTGCAGCCTTTCTCAATTAACAACAAAGCTAATCCCGGAGGTTATCGGCCGTGAGATCGAAAAAGCTACACAAGGCATCTATCCCCTACAAAATGTTTGTGGCCCCTGACCGGAGCAGCTCCTCTACGCGATAGGTCTGACGTTCATTTGTGTTCTAGGTTCACATTCGTAAAGTCAAACTCCTCAAGGCTCCCAAGTTCGACCTCGGCGCACTTTTGAGTTTGCACGGAGAAAGCACAACTGATGACAAGGGCCACAGAGTTGAGCGGGAGTTCAAGGAACAAGTTCTCGAAAGTGTGTGATGTCGATTCTCTTCGCTACACTATGAGAGACAGCAAGATGTATTCTTTGTGTCAGGTAGCCTGGGAAAAATGAATAAAACCGCATTTAACTTCAAATCTCTTTCTATCTATTCACCGTCTGCAAGTCCACCTTTGGCTCTCTAATTTTTCGCTGGGTAGCTCGGGCTTGTGACCCTGTTTGCTTTGCAAGGGAGAATAATTGGTTGTGCACCAACGGCATCAATACTAACTGATGGCTCGGAAATGACCGGTTTTAAGTGCTTAGATTAGTATATACAAGGGTATATATACAATGTTATGGTGTCTCCTCAGCTGTGTTATAGTTATCATTTATTATATTCATTGATTCTACTCATTCTTTAGCCCATGAACGCTCTGCGAAGCTGGGCGACTGGACAACTCCTAACACCTTCGATACCTCATCGAGGCACTACCAGATACCTATGAAAATCCCGAGACATCACATATCACCATCCGTGAGATTCGGAGTTCTAATGAGAAAAGCCAACTACAAAAGATCCCATGCAAAGTGCAGCTCGCATAAAGGCCTCACAGTCCCAACACATGACAATCATCATTGGCAATCAAAGGCCTTTAATCTTGTAATCGTTGGGAGCGAACCGATGAATTATCCGGCGGTCGTGGTACCACCCCTCGCTAAGTTTTTTCCTCTCTTTCTCCTTCCTCTTGCATTGTCGACTACCGTAATTCGGGTGTCAGGGAAACTGAGTGGGAAGTGATTTGCAAGAGAATCACGGACACTCGCAGCAGATAATGCGTTCAAGCACAGCGCGGCCCAGCTGATGCTAATGTCTCCATAAACATAATGTCTCTCTATGATAAATCCGTATCGGCAGCGGAGGGGAATCTGTTTGCACAGAGCAGTCGTTCAACGTCGAGCGTCGATATGGCCGAGAACTATTACCAATGCCTCCACTTCTGGTCTCCATTCGAAAATATCGTGTCATCCGCATTACTATTAAAGGAAGCCTTGCTAGGGGATTATTTGACCCAACAACTCTAGTCCTCGTGGCTTTCCTCCACAGAGCAGGCAATTATGCCTTCGTTCCAAATGTCGTGAATAGTATCGGGGTGCTAGCCCTTGCTGTCACATTCAGCTGCTTCTCATGCTTGCCTAAGCAAGAGTCAGGAGATTCCAATAATATGACGACTATCCTTAACGTTCCCGAAAAGGCATTCACCCTAAGTAGGCCTTGGTTACTTCTCACACCAGATCCTTGCATGAGGAATCGTTTGATTGCAGACGTCTAAGGGCTACAAAAACACCGATTTCTAAGATGTAGGAAAGAGATTTCCGGGGCGTAATAAAGAACAGGAAGCTCAACCTTGGCATCACCACTGACCAAGGAGACTCTAAATCTGGTAGGAGGTTACCCTGACGCCTCATACGGGATCTTGGGGTGCCCATACCCGCCGGTGTTGCCTTTTTAACATCCAACTACCCATTGACTACGCACCTATAGGCATACCCAATCTCAGCTATGACGCCGACCCGGCCCATCCCTGAACCCGCCAACAGCGAAACCAATCCGTATCACCTCTTAGTCAAACCTATATGGTGCACAAGATGAAGCCATCAAGGGGCCAACGAGTTTACAAAGCCTCACAGCTACACTATCGAAGTACCGAGGTCGCAGAAGTTGTTTATTTTACATGCATTATTGACTAGCCGCAGGGTTGCAGTTAGAGTCGGGGGACGAATTATATGTAGCTAACAATAGATAGCAATCGCAATCCAAATTCAGGAACGAACAAACACCTGTGTGATTACTGCATTCCGCATGTTCTCAAGTCTTGGTACATATATACATACAACTTCCAATAAGTGATATCTTGTGACCCCGAATATAATGACAGGCATAACTAACCGGTCCCCACCAATTAATAGTCAACCACCATCAGCACAAGGCGCAAATTCGCGGGGCAGAGGATTCCTCTGCCATCTTGGTTTAACAACTTGCCCGATTTTCAAGAGAAGAAGCAGTCAGATACTGATAATAATGTATGACGAATTAGTAAGCCCTCGGTCATTCAATCGAAGGAAAAAAGTGGCAACTTTTGACGTTGTTAATGTTCGCTTTGGTATCCCAGAAATATTGCAGGCCAGTATATTTCGATGGACTTAGTTCAGGAGTAATCCCCTTGGCTGGGGTAGATACCTTGTCGGTATCGTCATTACTCGTTTGGTCCTCCTGGTTTGGCTGACGATGTATTGGCTTTTGTTCTCGCCATAGTTAAACTTTAACTTGGTAATGAAAGAAAATCCAAGTTAGTTTGGTAAGTCTTTTGGGTGTGTAGGGAACTCTCGAGGGATTTATAATTTCTCGATTTCCTATGAGAGCGATAAGTTCGGAATTTGAGATAGGGACTAGTTTACGTCCGTAGCAAGCAATGTCTTGTGACGAAGCCTCGCAATGCAGCGTTTTCCTAGGAGATGTTTTGAAAACAGTATTTAGAATTGTTGTCATTCTCCAGTTATCGGGGGATTCGTCCCGGGCTACTTATGATTTAAATTATCATGAAGACAACATTCGGAACACGAAGAGAATCGAAAACAGAACTGAGTCACCTGTAATCGTCTTCTAGCAGGCTTTACTAAATATATCATAGTCTGAAGGATGAAAAATTGGCTTCTCCTTGATAAGGATAGCGCATACGCAAATTACTCAAGCAGGTAAGGTCAAAAGTACCCAAATAAGTAAGGTACAAATCCACTCAACCCAAATAGGTTAAGCTTCGCAAGCTCATCCCGGGCATAAATAAAAACTTGTTACTTAGCAAAAAATAAACGCGAGCGACCAAGATAATGTGGGTATCGTAGTAGTCCCAGTGTCATTTCATTACCATTAGTCTCATCATCCATCGAGAACTTTACGTCAATCAATTGTTCAATTTCTTATAGAAGACGCCGGCATTATATGGGGATACAAGACGCAATAACCATGAACCTAGGCGCCTGTCTTCGGCGGTCAAACTCCGAACTCTGCATTTATTGAACAAATTCTCTATGAATTGGCTGCTTCCTCTCTTGTCTTACCACTATGGCAAGGAAGTTTAGACTTATGGGTTTCCCATTGCAATACTCCCAGGCAGCGCTCTTTCGCCTTAGCTTCCCATCCCCATTCACTCTTTGTCTTTGTTCTTCTTTCGGCCTTTTAATAGCGATTTCCCGTAGTTGCCTTTCAAACACCATATTAGATGAAAATTCCATACCCTAACTTTGTGGTATGTATTATGGTATGATATAAGGGGTTATTGTGTAATACCATGTCAAGCTCACAAATATGGGAGAGCGTCGACATGGGAGAAAGGGGACCCATGCCTCATATTTTCCTGCCTGAGGCTTGATTATCCACGTGATCTGTGGATTGTGCGGATTCCACGAAATTGGCCACCCCCCTATGGTGGTCAGCTCCTGTTATTGTAGATCGCCCATCATATCCTCATCAACCTCAAAATCGGGACCATCGCCCTTGCCTGATGCTGGGCAGTCATTGAATACACTCTCAGTCTTCCGGTTCCTACGCAAGTTATCAACATGTTCTTTACTTAATTCTAGCCTCTTGTCGTTCTCTTCAAGACCACTAATGAGAGACTTCAACTTTCGCCTCTGGGCGATCAGTTGTGTCTGAATCAAGGTTTCCCTGACACCGGGAGTCTGGGCAGAAATCGAAAATCGAAGTGTTGTCGAACTTGACTTATTTCCGGATTGTAATAAAGTGGCATCGAGTTTCCCAGCTAATATAAGGGAGGAAACAAAAGGTTCGAATTCTTCCAAGTTCATGAAATGGGGGAACTTGTGGTGCGCAATATCAGCAATCTTCAAAGCAGCAAATGTGTCGTACAGCCTCAGGATCGAGCGTTGCCTGAACGCTTCCAGTGCCTGGGATACAAGTCCTGTATTGTTGTCCTAAGATGAAAGAATCAATATCTTAAAGAAGAGCGCCCAGACAAACAGGTGAAGAATAGGCCACGTACCATATCCCATATCGACTGTCCAATTTCGATTTCAGCCCGTAATTTGTCGATATCTCCTGATGCGAACACTTCCGCAAGCGCATTATAAGGACGCCCAAGTGCTTTGTATATTTTTACAATATGCGGTAGGACAATATTAGAGAGGGAGATAAGCTATCGATTTTGTTAGCATTTTGAAGGTCCTCAGAACGGAGAAATCTTACCCCGCCATGTTCTATTAAGCTTATTAGAATCCACTTCTTGTAGGCTTCCACCATAATCAAGCTGACAGAATTGGTAGACGGGGCAGAAATGACAATGTTCAAAAAATGAAGCGCATCTCTCCACCGCTTCAGACCGATGTAAATCATACTGCTGTACAGAAAGTACTGGAGATGGTCTCGATAAGCCAGCTTAGCAGATAGCCCGGTGAATTGCGTAATCATAGCTGTGGTGGGAATATGTTGCCCACATAACACGGATTGATACCGCCGGTAGTAAGTTCTATCCATGACAGCCGGAAAATAAGAAATATTATGATCGATTACTGGTAGGGCCATGGCATAAGCCCTTGCGCGAAGACACAGGCGGCTTAACAGCACATGATTGTAGGTGAAGATTGAGCCGGACGGATCAAGGCGAAGCATAGCATCCCTGATCGGTTGAATAGCTAGAATAGGCTTCGGTATATCAGCCCCTGACCGAATAGTGAGTTCAGGATTGTCATCTCTTGCCTTGTGGACGGCCTCCGCTGCCTTTGCTACCAAATCTACAGCTTTTCGCCATTCACCTCCTACATATCTCACCTGGATTGGATCAAACGCCTTTAAAAATAAGATAACTTTTGACCATAATTGTCTCCCCGGAAGTAGGTCTCCTGGTACAGCCTGCTTGGTTGTTGCACTTTGAAGGGATAGGACGTGAAAATGAAATATCAAGAGATATGAGATTGAGTGTACTGAGGGATCAAGCGCCTAAATTAAAGCAGTGTTAGAATCAATCGGTCGCCGGTATGTCAATCGAATATACACGTGACTCAAGGCCGGGATCAATGTGAATAGTGATTTAACAGCTTACTTCCAAAAGGCTCGTCGTGTCTTGGGGGACGTTATTGGCTAACATTTGTCTCAAATAGGAGATCAGGCTACGAATTTGCTCATCGTATTCGGTGGGAGAACTAGAGCGCATCCCATCAGACGGTGGGCTGAACGAAAGAAGGCGAGATAAAATATCTGCCATTCTGGTAAGGAGGGTAACAGTTCAGATTGAATTTAGGTGATATCAATATCGAACTTCGCGTAGGTGGCAAGATAGCATTTCGGAGCGAAATTGTCGATATCCAGGAAGAGCACGGGACTACACAACCTGGCAGCAGTTGTTGACTCAGGCATGAAGCGGCGAATCAACATTCAATAGGTTCAAATGATGTGCTGATACACGTGCCCAGGCGGTGACCTATAGGATTAGCGGCAAGTTACTGTTCCCTTCCAATACCGATTAACGCGGAACATAATAATTCTGACGCATACTCGGCGAGATTGAATGTACCTAAGTTGTTAATCTGAAAGCGAATGGCTGCTCTACAACTTCGTAGTCTAAAACTCCGAACCTTCATGTGCGGGACTCACAACCCAGACCCTCGAGTTCAGGTTCACATTTATTGATTCTTACCGGACTCCCCGTTCTCACTGTCCTATCTAGAATCCTGGGTGTTGACTTCTCGGGCCAGAGTCTGACCAGACACGCTTAGGACTCTTAGGCTTTCAAGCTATTAGGTTTAGATTTTTCACCATCACACACTATCGGAATTTGAAACTTGAACTCTCTTGAACCTCACTCGGGCTTTGAGGCTCAAACTGTCATAAGACTTCTCGGGCTCTCAAGTTTAACAAATCATTATCAAAATTCAAACAGGATCTTGGACCCTGACCGACCCAAGCCTAGGCTTATTATTGGACTCCCAGCAGACTTCCTCAGAGATTCAGACTCTGGGAGCTTAACCCTCTATCCCAGGTCAAAGTAGCAGAGCCGGACTGCCCGGCTTTGGCTCTGACTCTCTCGAACTGATGGGTCAGTTCTGAACTTTTTACTTGGAGCGTTTTCAGCGTGATAGTTATGATATAACATAAGCAGAAACTAATTTCATTTAGGCGAAGGGTGTGCTCCGCTGCCTTGATTATACTCGTTAACGAATCGAGTATTATACATTCAGTAGTACCTAATGAGTGCAATGGCCGCTTCTCAAGTTGGCTCTTCCAATTTGGGCCCCTTTTTGCGACTAACTCGCACCATTCTGCGTGTTTCCACCAATAGGCCTCAATTTTGATTAAACCTTAATTTATAGATTAGTAGGATTTTATAAAGTATAGTATCTGTCGCCAAAATCGCCTAAACCGGGAATAATATACCTTCACGCCCACGTTAGATATTGACTTGGGTTGTCAATACTGTACGGTAATTCAATAGGGTTGCTTACTTTTTCTCATTCAGGCCTTGATCAATGAATGCGGTCACTACTCTTAGTTTTGGAAAGCGTTCCGCAAAGTCAGCCACTCCTGAAGGACTGGCTATGAGATTCAAAAATAGAATGCGATCTTCCGGTACACCCTTGGATTTCAGAACCTCAACGGCCATGGTTGCAGAACCACCTGAACAACGCTTAGTTCAGCAACCAGTGAAGCAGCGGTGGAAATATATGTAATTACCGGTTGCAAACATAGGGTCTAAGAGTAAGACCCATCTATGTGCGATATCGGTGGGGAGTTTCTCATAAAATAGCTTTGGTTTGCACGTCTCTTCGTCTCTTTGAATCAATATCTTCCCGATTCGGACAGATCGACAACAGTCTCTTAGACCCTGTTCCATAGCCTCTCCAGCCCTCATAATAGACACCCCGCATATTTTTCCTTCAAATTTGACCCCAAGATATGTTCGGCCAACAGGAGTAGTCACCGATTGCTCCACGACGGGAAGGTGATTCAGCCCTTCTTCGACTAAAAGGCGAATGATCCGATTTGAGTAGAATATAAAGTCGGCGCGCCCTGTTTTCTGGTCCCTGATCATACTAGCATCGAACCAGGAAATCCAATATCAGCGGAGAGTGTAGGAATCAGAAAGCGGTTGAATCTCGTACGTCAAAAGCGCGATCAATTGAGGTGTTTGAGGCAGAACATGGACATTCTCGTAAGATACATCCTTTGAAACAGTTGCTGTTGGTTTCTCTCCGTCTGGTCTGTAAAGCGGCCCTACGCCTTGTGCCGGTGAAGGAACGGGTTCATTCTTTTCTGGTGCCATAAGAGCGATAGCCAGGGACTCAGGGAAAGGATTGGATGTTTATCAGATAATTGTTGAATTGACGCAGATGCTAGTAATACTTCCTTGGGTATAGTTATTAAACAGTTCTGATCTTCCTCCTTCGTCCTATCTTCAATAAGAAGCGCCACTGGTTCTCCACTTCTATGATTAACTAAAACTTAGCTGACCTAATGAACTTTTAATTAACTTAATAATCTCCAGGATAAGGACTAAAGGAAAAATTTCGGTATTTTCAATGATTCTGTGCAGAATCAGTCCTAGTGAGGCTCAGACTTTATTAGGGTGCCGTGATAGGTCGGAACAATAAGCCTGGTCCCCGAGGGTTGACAATTTCCAACTTTTATTTCTCTTATTATGACAGTTAGTTAGTTAATAAGTTAAAACCTGCGTTTGTCCCCATTTTCCTTCAATGTCCAATTGAACCACTTTTCGCCAGGCGTGTCGGACTCCATTAGAAGTCTAACCGATTATGGGAAAGGTTACATTCTTTTTTAATCTTTTGGGTGGCCCCGAAGTTGCTTCGGATTGAGGAAAGGGCTGCTCACGCGTTAAGTATTGATTCAAATCAACCATAGCAAATGGGCGTCCGGAAACTGAAGAGCGGAGTTTAGAGAACAGTTCGGCATGCAGCTATATGCCCTCTTCCGTTCCTTATCTATCGGCATTGACTTGAACCTCTATCCGACCACAAATTTGGCCTATATTATCCTTCAATCGTGTCATCATGCCACAGGGAAGATAGGGTAGCTTAGGGGATCACGTTAGGGCCGTTGGAATGCTACTGGAATGTCGCTGGGTGAGGGCGGACCCGTCATATCGATGCAGTGAATAAGACCTAGGACCCTGCTTCAGCCAAGCTACATATCACACCAAGGCTTCTGCGAGCCGATATGTCTACAGGAAAGTTCTCATTGTATCTTCTCATTGAGAATTCAGTGAACGTCCAAAAGACTGACAAGCCGAAAACCCACACAACGGAAAGAATTAAGTTGGTGATAATTTACGACAGAAGAAGAGTGTGCTTTCTCGCTTATGCATAATGTGTGAGCAATCGTCACTGCTGTCCATAATATGCTTCCCCAGGCATTTTTTAATGACTCCAGCGTCCTGAATTCTTCGTCGATGGAGATAACTGCTCCCCTGCCTGTTCGCCGGAGTTCTAAGATCAGGGTGTTTCAGAATTCTCATGAACAGCTTCAAGTAGCCCGTAGTATGCAATCATATGTTGATTATAAAAGCCCGGGTTATCCTACCTAGGTCTGTTCGTGATTTGGGATGTCAAAATTTTGCATGCACCTAAAAACATCTTGCCCCCATGTAGAGAATCAGCGAGACTTGTTAATCGAGACCAGATTCGATTCCGGTTGAAGAGGCGATGTCAGTCAGACCTTTCATTGCCTTTTCCCAGTAGTGAGAGGAGTTTCCTTTGTGAAAGTACAACCCCCCTCCCAACCCCTTATAAATGTGTCACAAGTCGGTACTCACCACATATGGCTTCATATGAACGTAGAATTTGAATGGTGCTACCCTTTTGATTCTGTCTATTTCGCCGTGATAAAGTACTTGATCAAGTTCTAGCGTGCCAAGCTTTAATGTACATACGATTGTGTACACATGTAACGTAATGTATGAATACCTGTACGAATGATACCTATCACATAAGGTTGGCTGACATAGGTACCGTAGTAATGTATTATACATACCTGTTATTCCCATTTGCCTCTGCCTGTATGATCATACATCTGGCAACACAGCCTAAAGATGAACAGCATCGAGTTAGGTCGATACAAACGGATCGTTCAGTATTTCTGGGACCCGGAGCCTAGGAATGATGGCGGATTGGATTCCTCGGTTTGGTGCCTCGGAAAGAGGTATCTCCCATTCCATGAGCGCGTTGGAGACGGTAACCACAAGCAATCGACTGTCGTGATTGATTCAGACGCCCAGCATCCAGGGCAGCTAAAGCGCAGTGCATCTGATACACCTTTTACCTACAAGGCTACGCAGACAAATGAGAGAATCGACCATGGTTGGCCAGCAGCGTTCCTCGACGACTTCGAATCCAGAATTTGGCTCACATATAGGTCCAACTTCCCGTTAATTCCCAGATCGGAAGATCCGAGTGCATCATCATCGATGACAATGAGTGTCCGTTTGAGAAGTCAAATCTTGGAACCACATGGCTTTACCTCGGATACCGGATGGGGGTGTATGATTCGCTCAGGTCAAAGCCTTCTCGCCAATACATTGTCTATCTTAATGTTAGGCCGTGGTATGAAACACCCCGATATGATAAGCACAGAAAATCTACATTACTGATGTTCATGCAGATTGGCGACGTGGGACCAGGATTAGTGAGGAGAGTAGATTATTGTCCTTATTTGCAGACAATCCCAAGGCCCCATTTTCGATACATCGATTCGTAAGTTATGGCGCTTCGTCATGCGGCAAATACCCCGGCGAGTGGTTCGGGCCATCGGCAACTGCTAGATGCATCCAGTATGCCTTTATATCCTACATCGCGAGGATGAAACTCACCAATGAATAGAGCATTATCTAGCGAATGCGATGACATGAATTTGAACGTGTATGTCACAAATGATAGCTCCGACGTGTACGAGAACAAGTTCAGAGACATTGCTCGTAGAGAGCTAGACCATTTCACCCCGACATTGATATTACTTGGGATTCGGCTGGGAATCGATCGTATCACACCTATCTACTGGAACAGTCTCAAAGCGCTCCTGAAGCACCCTCAGTCAGTTGGTATCGCAGGGTATGCTTGCTCCTCACTTCCTCTACATTGACTTGCCACTATAGCAAGGCTGATATGCATCCTTAGCGGTCGACCTTCAGCTTCGCATTATTTTGTTGGGGTACAAGACTCATGTCTTTTTTATCTCGACCCTCATCATACTCGTCCCGCGTTATCCTACCGTGACGTTGGGGATGTACATACTGAGGAAGAACTCAACTCTTGCCATACCCGTCGTCTCAGAAGATTGCACGTCAAAGATCTGGATCCAAGCATGCTCATCGGATTCTTAATTAAGGATGAGGAAGACTGGATTGATTGGAAACGCCGGGTCTCTATTGCCGATGAGAAACCTATAATCAATATTTATAGTAGCGAGGATGCATTCGCAAGTAGACATGAACGGGAAGATGCGCTTGATGAAGTGGAAGCGTTGGATGAAGACCTGTGTCTCTGACTAGTAAACTATCAAGCACTCAAGCCTAGATTCATCTTATTAATTATATATCCTACGGTTCTGTTATATAGTAACCGCCTCCCACCACTGCCGAGACGCAACTTTATGATTGAATCGAAAATAAATCGAAAATCCTACGAGGGCGTTCTAATAAAAGTTAAAACAGTCATGATTCGAGCTGGTAGACTGCTTAAGCAGAATGAAAGTCCTGAATTATGTTACACCCATTGACCACTCGAATTGCAATCATGAAACCATTTGGTCTGAGATTTATAAATAATAAAAAAAAAATCCCATGACGCATTAAACCAGAACACCTACAACTGTAACCCACAGAGTAGTCACCCCAGGCCGGAGACAAAAGAAAAAAATAATCAATGAAATTTATTTGGCAGAAGATGAATACTTTGTGACAGCCTTAGTTCCCTCGGAAACTGCATGCTTCGCCAATTCACCTGGAAGGATAAGCCTCACGCTAGATTAATATTAGCTAAGATCATATTATCACAAGCCTGAATAACACACGATGTCTGGATCTCTCGAGATGAGATTGTAGATTTCTTGTTGTAAGCAGCAAGCTTCGAGGCTTCGGTCGCGACACGCTCAAAAATATCTGGGAAAGTTAGATAACAATCATTAGGAGTGGGAGTACCAACGTACCGTTGACAAATGAGTTGAGAATTGACATAGCACGCGTTGAGATACCGGTATCAGGGTGGACTTGCTTTAATACTGAATGAAAGAAACGTCAATCACATCTTTCACCATAATTGACAAGTCACCCCAAAGCCCATAGCATTGGAAGCGGATACACACCCTTATAGATGTATGACGAGTAGGTCTCTTTCCTTGTCTTGCCGCGTTTCTTCTTGTCCCCGGTTGCCGCGGCGGCAGTCTTCTTGCCAGCTTCTTTCTTTTCAGCGGGAGCCTTGCCACCGGCTGGGGCCTTGCCACCAGTGCTGGGCTTCTTTTCAGCAGCTTTAGGAGGCATTTTGCTTTTGCAACGATGAATTTGAGAGGGGTTGTGTGATAGGAAGTTTGTTAGGTAGGGCGCGTCAATGAAAGATGAGGTTGGATGAAATGAGAAAAAAAAAGAAGAGAAGAGTTGAGGGGAAGGTGGATAATGTACTTATATATAATAGGCCGCCAGCGCGGGTTGATCTGAGGTGTGTCAAAGAGCCAGAATTTCAATACGGTAACGGGTGGGTATGATCTGTATGATTAGAAAAGAGGATCTGGGGTGGACGGCGAGTGAAGTGTGACAGATCACGCTAAGAATCCGTAACGACTCGTCAGAGCCAACGATACCACCCTTGACCTGATCTGACACACCACTCGCTACAACGCGCCGGTCACAACAACCCGAGGCATTGCGCGATTCTCCAAACGGACTCAACTGGCTCCCCTCGCGCCAATCAAATACGCGATACACGCGTCTGATCTTGCTGATAATTGGTCATCCCCGCTAAGCGAGAGGTTGATTTGGGGACACTCCTACGCCAACGTCACCCCATCGGCTTTCTTATAAGCCTGCCTTCTTCCTCTTCCTTCATGATCATTACCACATCATCTTCTCTCTTCCTCTTTATTTACTCCCCAGCATCCTCCATCACACTTCATCGGGTTTTTATCACTTCCATCCTTGAGTTCTTCCCACCACATACAACGTCATAATCCAAAATGACTGGGGGTAAATCTGGAGGTAAAGCCAGTGGCAGCAAGAATGCGCAATCGTCTGTATCCCTCCCATCAGAAGATACCAGTTGATGATCATCGGTGATCTGACAAGGTTTGATAGGCGTTCATCTAAAGCCGGCCTTGCCTTCCCTGTTGGTCGTGTGCACCGCTTGTTGCGTAAAGGCAACTATGCTCAACGTGTTGGTGCAGGTATAAGCGATGTTAACCTATCCCTTGTGTTCAGTGCTGACTAATACCTAGGTGCACCTGTCTACCTTGCCGCCGTTTTAGAATACCTCGCCGCCGAAATCCTCGAATTAGCAGGAAATGCCGCTCGTGATAACAAGAAGACGCGTATTATCCCACGTCACCTCCAGTTGGCCATTCGAAACGATGAGGAACTGAACAAACTGCTGGGTCATGTTACTATTGCCCAGGGCGGTGTTCTACCCAACATCCATCAAAGTAAGATGGATAGCCTCACTTGAGTAATGGACTTTTACTAACGTTTTTAAAGATCTTCTTCCGAAGAAGACACCAAAGAGTGGAAAGAACCCGAGTCAGGAGTTGTAGGCTGTTTTTCTCTTTCCTTTTTCGGCGTCGTTTGGTTTGGTGATTCTGGGTTCTGGATGGGACACATCTTTTATGGTTCTTATTTCATGGTTGTACATTATGTCCAAGGACATCAATCAACGCCGGTATCTATGGAGGGATGCTTTCTGGTGTCTTAAGGGGCTTAATGAATAGCTCGAATACCCGCAATGATAATCTATCTGATGACTAGAAATCGTATCTACTAGTTGCTTTGTATCACCATTGGATTGTATTCTGCCTCTCAGTTTTGTCTCTCAACGCCGAATAGCCCAATCCAACATAAGTATGGAGGGAATGAAGGCCAGGAGAGCCCTGTAGCCATGTCCCCGGAAACGCTATACGCAATATTGCGCCTACCAAAGTCCTAGACACGGAGTTCAATGTGGGGGATTAGGATCTGAGGCGTCTACATCTTTGTTATTAATATTGTAATTCAAGAATAGACAGGTTCCTAACATACACGGTAGCAGACGGGCAGGGAGGTTCCGTTCGTATTTGGAGCCTGAGATAGCATTAGCATGATGAAAGGATGAAGTTGCAAGAGAAAATACATGCCTCCAGGAGCGGTAGGAGCCCGGTAAGGGTCAGGATGCTTCCAGTTGTCTAACAAATTTTCCGTTTCTCTCAGTAAAACCTGCAGGATATCAACGTTAGAAGAAAAGTCCTGAAAACATTTGGTTGATAAACCCCAATACCTTCTGTTGACGAGGGTCGCGAACGTCTCGATTAGCTTCGAACAGAGACCTGATGTAGACAGCCTGACCACGCCAGACGTGCCTATGAACGGCCCAGTCGAGCGAAAGTTTCAAGCATCGTCGATACAGTGATCTATGCCATGTTCTAGAATAGCTTCTCTGCGGCGGTAGGGGAAAGGATAAACATACATCGCCGTGTTGACTGACATGGTGAATGGGATCTAGGATCCAAGATAGTAGTATGATAGTCAGGACCAAGAAAGGTCAGACATCCAGATAATAATTGGCAAAGCTTTTGGGACGCGCTTGCGAAAAAGCACGGAGGTAGAAAGGAACGCTATGGAGTCTTAGTTACATGGACAGTACATACCTTAGTTACCCAGGTTATTTCCGCCGACACCCGTTGATTATTATTACTACTGTAATAAATATATCACCTTCGATGATTACAAGTACCAGGGTGCAGGGAAGATTATTCCGGTTTGAGCCTACGCTAAGAGCTCTCGGTTATTTGTTACAACTCCCTGTGATCATTAATTGATTTCCTCTCATTGCGCTTTGAACAAACGCTACTATTGCCGGGTATATGTCCACCGTCATTACATTAACAAAGGCCGCCATCTTTACGGACCATGATGGCATCTCGGTTACAACGCACTCGCTGGCCAGCGCCATCACCGCTTTCAGTTGTCCGGGCGCCTGTTAAACGCTACAATCTACACACAGGGCCTTCCACGAACCTGTCTTCTGTGCTAAGGCAACATGGCGATTCGCGTTGTATCTTTAATCACCTCCACGCCTCCATTTTCTCTAGGTGAGATTGGCCGAAATAGCTACCTGTGCCCCTACTTATCCCAACTCGATAGACCAAAAATCTGCACCAGCAACTCCTACACTCTCAGAAGAGGACAAACACGTTCCTACGGTATTCCCAGAGGCAATATATATTCAAGAAACGTCGGCTAAACCATAACATAGTGGATATTATCGTTAAAGTCCCGCAAATGGCAGAGTCAATCAATGAAGGAACCTTGAAGCAGTTCGGGAAACGTATGTTCTTGGCAACAGACACATGTTCGTCCTTACTCATATTATTACAGAGGTTGGGGATTTCGTCGAGCGTGACGAAGAGATAGCGACTATTGAGACAGATAAGGTAAGCTGGGCTGGCAGCAGGAAATTGGAGACGTCAGTCTGATTTACTTGGATCATTTCTAGATCGACGTGTCCGTTAATGCGCCCGAGTCGGGCACGATTAAAAAACTTCTCGTTAATGAGGAAGACACGGTCATTGTTGATCAAGATATTGCTGTCTTAGAAACTGGCGCTAGTGGAAAACGACAGAACGCGGAAGAAGAATCAAAAGAGCCCGTCACCCCCGAGTCAGAACAGAAAGCTCAACAGCTAGACTCTCAGCCTGAGACTCCTAAAACTAGCCCAACCGAGGCTAAGCCCGCCGATATCCCTAAACCGGACCCCGCTCCACAAAATCAGTCGCAGGCCCAGACAGTTCCTGGTATCCGTGAGGAACGTAGAGTATGTAACACTGCTTCCTTGTCTTGATTCAAGAGACGCTGATCTCTACTCTTCCCCTTTCTCTTCTCTTTCTTTCCTAGGTGAAAATGAATCGAATGCGGCTACGAATAGCGGAACGCCTAAAGCAGTCTCAAAATACAGCCGCGTCTCTTACTACTTTTAACGAAGTCGACATGTCGTCACTTATGGAGTTCCGCAAGCTATACAAGGAAGATATATTAAAGAAAACTGGCGTCAAGCTAGGGTTTATGAGTGCTTTCTCTCGTGCTTGCATTCTCGCCATGAAAGATATACCTGCTGTCAATGCCTCGATTGAAGGTCGGAATGGTGGAGATACCATTGTCTATAGAGATTATGTCGATATCAGTGTGGCTGTAGCAACGGAAAAGGGTCTTGTTACACCTGTGGTTCGAAACGCAGAAAAAATGGATATGGTGGCGATCGAGAAGGCCATTGCAGATCTCGGAAAGAAGGTCATCAACAGGTTCAACTATCTGTTGAGAAATGCTAACATCTTGTCCAGGCCCGTGATAACAAGTTGACGATCGAAGATATGGCTGGCGGGACGTTTACCATTAGCAACGTAAGCAAAACCCACTGTGGCAATTTGGCGTTCCAGAAGATGCCTAACCTCATTCAGGGCGGCGTATTTGGGTCTCTTATGGGTACTCCAATAATAAACCTGCCACAGAGTGGTGAGCATTTTAATTCTTTCGCTGGCCTAGCTTCATATATATAACCTCGACCAGCTGTCCTCGGACTCCACGCCATCAAAGACAAGCCAGTGGCAGTCAACGGCCGTGTAGAGATTCGCCCGGTCGGTTTAACTTCGTGCCACCCACCTATTAGAAATCATTCTGATGTTCGTAACAGATGATGTATCTCGCTCTAACATATGATCATCGCCTCCTTGATGGACGGGAGGCAGTCACGTTTCTAGTCAAGGTTCGCTGTTATGATAAGACCATTGATTTAAAGTACGTTGATGTTAATAGTGTCTCTTAGGTCAAAGAGTATATCGAGGATCCCCGGAGAATGTTGTTGGGCTAGATCTCGTTTCACATTACTGATGCCACAAAAGTATCTAGATTGTATAACCTGGCCATTTCGGCGGCTGTAAGTATTAAGTCTAAGCCTTGTTTTTCTCTTTTTGAGAAACTATACACAGTGCGGTTTTTTAGCCACAAAATATCATCACCTTTGATTTAGAGAGGTCGGTATCGCAGTTTTTACAATCATATGAACAATTTCTTAAAAATCACTGAGTACATTTGTCATGGATTTATGCCGTAGTAATACAAATCCGCCAGTAGTGTGTCACACATTCAAGATCACAACTTGATAACAAGCTCCATTCAGAATTCGAAAGTGCCCATTATATATATAAGCCGGAATTCTTGACAAGCTGCATTCCTGGTCGTAGTGATGATCTCCTGCGTTAACTGAAGACGAGACCTCGCCCAACCATACTCTCGTCATCCTACGCGTCCTCATCGCCTTATCCACTATTT
This sequence comes from Pseudotulostoma volvatum, assembly GCA_019804575.2. NCBI lineage: Eukaryota > Fungi > Ascomycota > Eurotiomycetes > Eurotiales > Elaphomycetaceae > Pseudotulostoma > Pseudotulostoma volvatum. The sequence continues at coordinate 3,394 of JAHQZX020002578.1, read as the reverse complement.
CAGCCCATGGCCTCGAAGGCTGCGGGAGTGGCTCCAAAGTGCCGTAAGGTTTGTGTCTCCGGGCTGTAAGACCTTGACAGGTGGGGCACGTTCGGACATACTCATCAACGTCCGCCCTCATACCAGTCCATTTGAATTTCCGCTGTAGTAACTCCAGCGTTTTCGTCACACCCCAATGCCCAGCTTGCGGGCAGTCATGATAAATATTCATAAGTTCATTAATTAGACTTCGTTGTTGGGGGACGTACATCTTACTTTTCCACAAAAGTAAACCCTCAGAGGACACCTTGTAAACTCCCCGGGCTTCGCCTGTTGGGGCAGTTTGGACCTCTTTGACCAATCTTTGGCACAAGGGATCAGTTGCTTGTACCGCGACAACTAATTTCTTCAACCCAACCGCTGGGTCGCTTAACCACGGAGAATCGAGTTCAACAGCCATTCTGGCCCTAGCTCGGGTCACGACCTGGACCCTAACAATGTTCAAGAGGTGATCAGCCTCACAGTCTTCACCCTTTGGGCTACTTTTGTTGACTGCCATCACAGCATGCGAATTTGCATCTGTGGAAGGTGCAAGGCTTAGCCTATCCACGGCACCAAGGCAATAACTCCCCAAAACATGGCGGAGACTGAAGACTTTCACATTGTGTACCCTAGCTAACTTTGCGTCCAAAGTAGCTAACAAAGATGAACAGTCCTCTTCACCCAAAGGCCTGTAACCCGGCCTCCGGGACAAAGCATCGGCGGGGTTCGATTTACCCGTTCGATACCGAATAACGAAATCATGGATGGTCTTCTGCGATAGAGCAACCTAAACCCTTAATGAACATACAGTATTGATTTTTGCGTAGACGATCATGTATTAGACGGTTGTTGCTGGTTGATCGCGAGTCCGTAAGTTGCGAACGATCAGATTGATTAGTAATTGCTTAGTAATGATGTTATTAGTAAGCATATCATACACTGGTCTTGGCACGCTATCATAGGAGACCACCAGGAATATGCTTACTATAGTAAGTACAGTATATACAGCTTATCTACTTAATCATTTGCTTTATTGTCCCTTACTACCGTAGTAATGTCAAAAGTATCCAAACAAAGAAGACATCGCAGGTTGAACTGTCCAAGGTCAATCTGGACCCACCTTGTGATGTTTTATCCGAAATATCACCAGGAGCTGAGTCACATTGAACGGTTCTGGTGCCATAGTAAGCAATTCACCCGAAACAATTACGACTATACATTCGATGGATTGCATCAAACAGTGTATATCAAATGGCATATTATTATGACTTCAAGACTAATGTTATATAGCGCTTAATTCACATAAGCTTGTCCAATTTATTAAAGGCTTTCTCGGAGAATATTGTCGTGATATCGACACATCGGTCAATGAAGTCACAGGCTTAATCAAGCCAATAGACAGCACGCCAAGGTCTGAGAGGATGGGAATAACATCGAGAACAGGACGTCGATGGCTTGAAAAGCTTGGGTTCGCTTAGAAAGGGCGTCACGAAGGGCGTATTCTTGACGGGTATGAGCGAGAAGACACAGTCGAATATCGCAAGGAATTTCTTTAGACCATGAAAGAAATGTCGCTCTACATCTCGGATGAGCGATGAAGCCGAAGCGATACCCTCCTACGGCGTTGGCCAATGTTAAAAACTCAACGATCTTAGGCGACTATAATAGCTGTATGCACTTAATGAAGTTGTATTGGCAAAGGGTGGCGTACGGCACTTGGAATGGAAGAAACTCACTTCACATCAGAAAGCATACATTCCTGGTGAGGATCGATTTGTTCTAAGTTCTGAGTTCTGTAAATATTAACAAGTCATCATTTGTCACCAACCACGTGGTTTACTTGTACGAAACTATATTGGGGTTAGTACAATCCTAATTAGGAATAGTCAATGTAAATGTGGGTCCTTTTCTGTTTAGGTAAAGTACCCAATTGTCTCATGTGCCTAAAAGTTGCCTTTTTTCAAACGCCATAGGCTCCTCCAGCAGCAGGAATTTCAACCACCCGAGAACATTACATTTAATAATCATCAATGCTCTATAACTTAGTGTTTATAACTCTACGATCCCGTGTGGTGTGGTTGGGGCAATGAATTTTGAAAATGGTAACTTTTTCTCGTGGTATGTGGCCGTATCATGCTCGGACTATACATACATGTAACTAGAACCAATCTGGAAGAACAGCATCTGCGGGTGGTCGTTACAGCATGTTAGCAAGGTCCTTGTCGGTCTGCTTACGGGTTCGCAGAAGCGCGGGTTGCAGATGTTGGTCAAGTTTCTTGTTCTTCTTCTATCGCTAAAGGATGAACAGGAAAGCTTAGTCATCATTAGATGACACATTAAACGCAATAGTCCTTGAACGCTTGAGGCAAGCTGGCCTTCACTTGGACATTAACAAGTGAGGCTTTGAAGTAACGTGCGCTAAGTACCTAGGTTTTATCATTGAGGCTGGCAAGGGTATACCAATGGACCCGGCAAAGGTCAAGGCAATTCTTGAGTGGGAAGCCCCAAAGACGGTCAAAGGTATTAGGGCTTTTGTTGGCTTCGCTAACTTCTATCGGCGTTTCATCAACTTCTCTGGCATAATAGGGCCGTTGGTCGAACTAACAAAAAAGGATGTCAAGTTTCGATGAGATAACGCTGCTGAAGAAGCCTTTCAAAGTTTGAAAACTATTTTTACCTCTACACCTGTCCTTATGCAGTTTGACTCTGATCGCGAAACGGTCTTGGAACGTGATTCCTCCAGTTAAGTTATAGGTGGTGCCCTCCAGCAGTATGGTAACAATGGCGTCCTTCAGCCATGTGCGTTCTTTTCACAGAAGAATTCTCCACCGGAATGCAACTATGAGATCTACGACAAGGAAATGCTAGCAATCATCAAATGCGTCCGCTTAGAATTGTGTAGTGTTGAGAAGTTCAGGGTAATAACGGACCACAAAAACCTAACCTATTTCACTACCGACAGAGATTAAAGGAACACCAAATGCGCTAGGCCGAAGAGTTAAGCAAGTACAACTTCACTATCGCTTACCGCTCTGGTAAAGAGGGCACGTTACCAATGTACTGTCACGACGAGAGCAACGAGAGCAGGATATGCCGGCTGATCACTGTAACGGATGCAAGATTGCTCTATTATTTCTTTTGGAACTTCCCGATAGAATTCCCTTTTATTTAAAATTTCCTTTTTTTCCTTTCCCTTTCTTTGAAGGAGTTTCCCTACTGTGACGGTTTGCTAGATTGTTTTCATTGTTTTTTTTCTCTTATTTTCTTTCTTCTGGCTTTTCCCTACAGAGGCGGAGTGTAAAGGGTTAAACCTTTTATTGACCTATTGTAGGCTAAAATACAAAAGGAATCGTTGAAGAACAAAAGAAAGTCA